>PYST01000142.1:39655-71693 GCA_003049485.1 Ophioceras dolichostomum
CCCGGCCCTCCTCCCGGCCCCCCTCCCGCGGCGAGAGGAGGCAAGTGGCAAGGAAGGAGGAGACCTGGACGGCCCGGTTAGTTCACTCCGGCCAGCCGACCTCGCCATCCCGGAAGCGGTAGCAGTGGTCTTCTCCTCCGTCATCCAACACCAAGCGTACCGCGATATTGGCACTGAAAGCGCAATGATCGATGCCCTAGGATTCGGCCTGGTGCGACGGGGAAAGGGGCCTCGCCCTTATCCTCCGCGACGACATCGGCCTGTTCGACAAGGTCTTGGTCACGGTGGGCGGAAGGCAGGCCACTCGCGCGCGAGCCATCTTCGTGCGCCCGACGCACAGCGTGGCGGTGTTGAGGTTCGATACCGCCCCGGTCGATAAGAGCCTTCTGCACGCGTGCAGGTTCGCCCCCCGCTGGGAGTCCGAAGCCGTCGGGCGAGGTAGCGATGTCTTTTACGCGCCGCTGGACTTCATGCGTATGACGGTGTCCAAGACGAAAGTCGCGAACATGGGCGAGCGGTGCCACCTCGCCAGTAGGGATGTCCGGGAGGTGTCCTTCGCCTTTCGCCATGTGACGTGTCGCCTCGAGGACGCAACCGTGTCCGACCAGGACGACCTCGGTGTTCTGCTCAACGACATGGGCGAATCCTTGCCCTGGTGGACTACGCCACCGACAACTACTACCTCTCGGCCCACGAACTTCTGGACGCCATCGGTCACGTTCTCAACAACGGCCGGGAGGCAGCAGATGCGCCCTTCTTCCGGGAATTGGACGTGAGCGAGCTTTCGCTGGACTACGCCATCAACGTCGGGCTTTCCGACGAGAAGTTCATCTCTCGCATCACAGGCCCTCCTCGCCTGCTGGAGATCGCCAAGGTTCCCTACCGCCTTCTCAGTCCAAGGACCGAGCGCCACCCGCTGCGCGTGAGCGACATCATCCTGGAGGTGGAAGGCGAGGTGGTGACGATGTCTGCCGATCTGAAGTTCCAGTACACGAAGCCTTCGCTGCACATGCTCGTCCTGCGCGGTGGCCAGAAAGTGGAGGTCGACGTCCCCCTCCTCTCGGACAAGGACACCAGAGCCAGACGGATCATCAGCTTCTGCGGCGCCTCGGTGCAGGAGCCGTGCCTTGGCGCGCGGATGCAGTGCACTCGTGTCGACTCCGGCGCGTTCGTGACGGCCGTCAGGATGGGCTCCCCGGCCTACGAATGCGGCTTCCCGCTCCAGGCGATGATCAACGAGGTCAATGGCGAGCGTGTTGAGACGCTGTACACGTTCCTGGCGCTGGACAGAGACATCCCCTACGAGACCAACATCCAGCTCCAGACCGTGGACGTGCTGACGGGCAAGGAAAGCCGCCTTGTGCTCAAGAAAACGGTCATCTTCCCAACGACAGAGCTGGTCATGGATGAGACAGGCAAACTCACTAAGACGGTGGTGGATGGCGAAGCTTTCGATGCCATCCTGCGGAAGCACGCCGGCATTGGTGGGCTCCCTGCCCGGGAGGGCTGGTGTACTGAGGGAAGGTACTAGTCGTGTTGTGGTTCATGGCGCGTAAGAAGTACGGCGGTGGTCGACTGTATACGGTGGTTGGTCGACTGTACGTGGTGGGACATGGTTTGCTCATTCGTCATAGGAGATCGTAGGAGAGATTAGGTAGGAGAGATTAGGTATTTACCGGACGTCCAACGAAATAAAACACACTGTCGCTCGCTGCATTCGTGCCGTGGTCAACGTGTCACCCACGGCGAGCCACCAGCCGCGGGTCCTGCAGGTCAGGTTGGCCACGTCCCCCAAAAAAAACGGAGACGCCTTCCCACAAACCTACCGGCTGGTTCGCACAAGGCGGCGTCGGTGACTCGGGGCCGGTCCGGTATGGGCTCCAGGGGCTCATCGAGGAGCGCACGAGCTGCCAGGTCGAGATTGTAAGGCCGAACTGGACCAGCGAGACGGGGAAAGCCAGTCAAAAGAACTTATGCCCACGTTCCGCCAGTGCTGTGCTGCCGCAACAAGTCCACCAGATACTAGTAAGGACGACGTTTAAACACCAGGAGACGAAAATATCCCGCCGTAAAAATAATGCAAAGGTCGCAGGCGACCGTGAATGAGAGATGAAAAAGAAGAGGACAGATAGAACGACTGCATGATTTGCAGTACAGATGGACATGGCGAACGAGAGGTTGTGAATTGCCCGGGGTGGTTGGAATTCGCGTCGTGAGAAGGTTGGGGAAAGGACTCCTGGCCGCCGCTGCCGGGTCCTGGAGATCGCTCCTCCTATTTTGGGGGTTTTAAGATAGGTGCTTTTGCAATGCTCTTGCTATCTTTGGACATCATCTATTGATCCATACGACTTTCCCAATCGTTTTGAGAAGATCTCGAAAGCATTTCAAAAAGCTAAAAGGACAAATAGTAGGCAGGTGATCTTGCGATCTCTTTACTCACCCCCGGCAAGTCGGAGTTCTTACACTGGCGTCCTCCATCCTGCCTGGAACATGACAAAAAAGATCCCGAAATTTCCTCTGCAACTGCACTAGATGATCACTATAGACAAAGGAGATTGGCGATCGCCTCTTACATTTTTCTCTGGTCGGTCGCTCGCTCAGTCAGTCAGGTCGCAGCCCCGTCGTTAGACGGCAACAGGCTCCGACTCAGGACCCCAGGAAGGACCGCCTTTCCTCGCACGCCTTCGCCCACACAGGGCTTCCCGGATCATTCTCGAACAATGACTTCTCGAGCCCGCGGCCACCACGCCATCTAGCACGACATACGTGGCAGTGACCCCGACATTCTTGCAACGTGTCCATTGCCCCGTGTACTCGACCTTCCGGATCATCTTGCAGGTGTTGGAGTACTAGTTGCTTCCGGGAGTTCAGGGTGCAGAGTGTGGAAAGCATGTCCACGTTGCATGTTCGTCGTGATCCCGTAGCCCGGCACAGCCTCGACCTCGAACCAAGACAGAGATTTGATATGTGTGGTAGGGGAACCAATGACTTGGAAAGAAAAGAAAAATGAAAAGAAAAGAAATTAAGCAAAGAAAGTACTAAGTGAGAGAAGCCGACCTTGTATTCTGTTGCGAAGTGAAAGAAGCTAGGGAAAGCCCGTTGGCTCCAGTCAGGCTGGTTGGCTACGAATGCCGCCCAACATTGTTTTTCTTTAGGTGCCATGGCTGGCTGAATGGTCACAATGGAAGACACTAGGGCTTCTGTCTTCCTGGAACTGGTCGGCCAAAAGCCGTCATGCTCCTAACGCAAGTCATTTTCCGCCAAGGCAGACGGCGTCTTTTTCTGCGGAAGGTCGAAATTGAGATACTCTGCTGCTCTCGTCCGTCTCCGAGGGCAACTGGAGGATGTGCCGCCCCTCTCAACCGACGCCTCCTGCACGCCCATCCCTACGGATTCCACTCTCGCGTCAGGCCCCCGTCGGCGACCACTTCATCAAGCGCCCGAGACCCTCTTCACCAGAGGAAGGGACTCGCGGCCTTCGTCCTGCAGGAGATCGCCACCTGCTCTCTCTCTCTCTCTCTCTCTCTCGACACACACACTCTCTCGACACACACTCTCTCTCGACACACACTCTCTCTCGACACACTCTCTCTCTCGACACACACTCTCTCTCGACACACACTCTCTCTCGACACACACACACACACACACACACTCTCTCTCTCTCTCTCTCTCTCTCTCGACACACACACTCTCTCGACACACACTCTCTCTCGACACACACTCTCTCTCGACACACACTCTCTCTCGACACACACACACACACTCTCTCTCTCTCTCTCTCGACATCATTCACAACGACCTCAATCCGGCAACATTGCAATCACCCAGATGACGAGGCGGTGATCCTCGATTTCGGCAGCAAGCACCTGCCTCGGCGTATCGCTTCATCGAACGGAACGGACACGCGGATGGACTTCGACCGAAACTCGGCCATTGACCTCAATTTGAACTAGCAACTGGGTAGGTCTCTCATTACCATGCTATGCTCTCTCCAACACGCCGTGGAGGGATTGGTAGACGCAGTGTGTCGACCGAGTCTCGAGAAACAAACAACCAATGAAGAGCTGCTGACGTTCCCTTCGCATGAAAATGCACTTTCCATCGTCGAATCAAGCACCAGGTCCGCGGTTGACTGCTTCGAGTCTCGGTCTTGGACAAGAATGTGCCAGGCAGCATGTGCGCAGTTGGTAGGCCAGCTGGCTACCAGGTCAGAGCTCGGGAAGATGAGGCGGGCAGTGGTTGTCACGCACATAACTCACTCACTCACTTGTCCTTGGATGGGGTGGTGTACACCAACGCTGGCCTTTTGGGGGGTGACGGCTCGGGGACGGAAGAGGGACACTCTCATCATTCTAATTATTATTCCACACTTCTGGGACCCGCCCCTCCGTCCCGCTCCTCAAGCGTACGGGCAAGCTCTCGGCTGCCCAGAAGCCGGGCCAAAAAAAAGCCGGGATTAGTATCAATGGAGACAGACACCTGGTACGGAGGAGAGCTTAGCATTCCTGGAGCTTGGTGACCCTCCTTTCGCCATCCATGATACAGAGACAATTTCTGTATACTGGCGACCGCAGTGCGCTTAAAGTCGGGAAGGAGCCTGTTCCCCACAGCTAGAGACCGTCCGTCTGCATGAGGCAAAAAGGAAGATGGGATGCAACAGGGGCATTGATTGTAGCTTAGGTATCCTGCTGTTGTGTTCAACCAGAAGCGAGAGAGAAGCGATAGGCAGGTTGGGAGATAGGGTAGTAGGGCAAGATGAAGGAAGCCTGCATGAGGCGCTTTGCATTTGCTTTGCTTGCTTCTTCTTCTTCCGTCAGTTTCCACCACGACGTCACTTACGGGGTCACCGATGAGCGCTGCATGATAGATGAGGAACTTGATTTTTCCTGGTTCAAGTTGCTCATTGATGCCGAGGGCCCGGCATGCATGCATGTTCCATCGAATCACATTCGGCGGCATGTGCACTTGCTTCGTGGCAGCTGTAGCCAAGCTCTGTTGCGCTCTGTCGCGCTTTGTGGTCGAGGACGGTCAGGCTCTGTTTCTCTCTCTGTGATAGGCAAGCTCTGTCTGGTAGCAAACATAAGCTCTGCATGTGGTCCGGATGGAAAATTGACGGCTGCCTGCATATTCACAGCCTGCCTGCATAGCTATCCAAATTGGGAAGCTCCAGACGGCGGCGAACTTGGCACTTTCCAGTCGAGCTATCACAAATCGCCCGTCGCAGTTTTGTGAGCTGGCAGACAGTAGGGGGCGACACGGATAGGTGCGTGGCCATATCTTTCTTTGGTCGAGAAAGCGGCTCGGAAGGAAGCGGCCTTCCGCGGGTTGAAGATGTTGAAGGGAGCAAAAGGGCCTGCTGGCCACCGCCGCTTTTGATTGTGAGCTGTCAGAAAATGACAGTCCGAATGTGTTACACGGCAACGCATCGGGAAGGAAAAAAAAAGGGAGACAAACACGGTCATGGTCATGGCCCCGGTCGCGCACCGACGAACGCGCGGGCGGACTGGAAGTGCGAATCGCTAGATAGTTAGAGAATCCCCCGCAACAGCGATAGGGATATGTATGCATCCGCTTCTGACTCGAAGAATCGAGGGAGGAGACGTGCAGAATCAGCAGCGGGTCGACGAGATGGGCGGAGCAGGTGCGTTATCCAAGGGAAATGATGATGATGACGATCATAGTGTAGACTCTAGAGAAGAACGGAGCACATGTACAGTTTGGCGCAAGGGGAATAGGGCTTGCTCAGAATCCATCATTGTTCACAACGGTCGATGATCGATCCTCCGCTCTAAGAAAGACCCTTCTCTCCTCTCCTATGCTTTCTATCATGCAGAGCGAGCAGAGTACTGTTTACATCTGCTTGTCCTTGTTGTGGTAGTTCACGTTCTTGTTCCAGCTGTTTGCGGTTGAGGGGAGAGGTTAGTAGCTGGCCATCCACTCATTACTCTTTTCTCTTCTTCGTTGCTTACAGGGGGGAGTGAGCAGGGGAATTACTTACAACAGGGTCTTGTCACCATCGCCCCAGCAGTAGTTCTTGGAGCGGATGTTCTGGTAGGAATACTCGACGCGCTCCTCCAGCGGAGGCAGGTGGGACCAGTGCTCCCAGTGCTCGTTCCACAGGGAGTAAGCGTTGACGCTGGCGCCGATGAGGCAAGGAATGGCGACGCTGGTTGTGTGATCCCACAGAGTTAGTCGACTCGATTCATTCTTCTCCCCTTTCGTTTCGGAGCCTGATCGGTGAGCTTCTCCTCCTCAGTCCCAGTACGTATCCTTCCCCATGGTTTGTAAGAAGCCGGGTGGGCCAAAGAATGAACGCTAGAGCGGCCCACCAACAAGTGGTGAGTGACCGTGGGTGACACGGAGACGAAGCTGCTTCGGCACCGACGGACTCGACGTCTCCGTAGCCGTTTGAGAAGAAGGTTTGCTCGCGACATCGTGCTCGGCGGTTTGGGGTGGTACAAGAACCTACAAGAGCGAAATCTTCTTCCATAGATCTGTTTTGGAAAGCGAGTATCAACGAGTCAGCGTGAGCCAATCCTCGAGCCAACCGCAGCACACTTGGGCTCGCACAACTCCAAACCTAGAAGAATAGAGCTCGACAAGGATAGGAAAACGATATAGTCAGGAGAGCGGCACTAACCAGTCGAAGCGCCGGCGTGCTCCTTCACGTGGCGGCGCTCGCGGACAAAGGTATTCTCAGTGGGCGCACCGCCGGCGCTCATGAGGCGGCGCTGGATGGGAGCCCGCAGCTGAGCGGTGAGGCGCGGAGCTGCCCGCAGGATCTGGCGTTGAGGAAGCATCGTCCTTTTGCTGTCGACACACGCGGCAGGCGGAGTGGAGAGTGGTCTTTATTCGGGTTCTGACGGTTCTCCGCGTCGTCGGGGAGGGGTTAGATGGCTTGTTAGCCTATGAGCGTGGCGTATACCTGTGCCCAATTCGCCGGAAGGTGCTCCGAGGAGGACGGTGACGACGGGGGTCACGAATGAGAGCTGGGGGAACTGACCGAGTTGGTGAGTGGTGCAGGGGGGAAAAAAAGCTTCCTTGGTTGTTGGAATCAGGATGAGGTCAATTGAAGCAAAGCTCGCCGAGGCCGAACGATCAGGTCATTTCTTCGGCTAATGGGATGTCTCTGCTGTGTCAGCCCCGTTGGCTGCATGGGTCTCGTCGAAAATCACACAAAACGTGCCCGGCTTATTCACGTGGGGCCTCGCATAGTTGCATAGGTAGGTTACCAGACTAAACAAATATTGATGACTTCACCCAAGGTACAGCGCTGTGACCGCAACCGCACACAATGGGCAAGCTGCAGCACACCGTGACCAGGTACTGTGGTAGCTGACATCCCTTTCCCCCCTTGCTCTCCCACCCACACCAACGCGAGCGGTCACTTACACATTTCAGAAAAATGCACATTGGTCGACCATGTTTGCTTCCAACTGAACAAGCGATATACTACGGAACCATGCCTCGTGATCTGCATCTACCCGAAACAGACCCCAATAGTGCTATTTTGCTCAGAGAGCAATGGCCGACGAGGGCCAAGATCTCGAGGGTCTGGCCTAGGGGTCGGCGAAGGGGTGCGGCCATGAGCGTGTGTGACCTCAAGCAAGGTTTGATAAAAAGGGGGTTGTCGAGTAACGGCCCGTTGATGCTTCTGGGTTGGATGATATGTAGCAGCCCCTCATCCCCCTTCTGGGTGCTCTCCCGAGTTCGTCTCTCATCCCTCAGCACCCTCAGAACCTTCAGAATCTGTGCCTGTTGATCTTCAAACCGCTCTATCCTACCCACCAGCCACACACACCATCCAAGCACCAGCTACTATGTCTCACTGGGACAAGGCTCTCGCCGACCACACCTTCGTGGACGCCCTCGTTAATGAGGACAAAGACAAGAGTGATGATGCCAAAGATGACGTCGACCAAGATGGTGTCGGAGACAACAACATCAAGGACGAAGCCTCCGACGAGGATGCCGTGATCGTGACCCTGGGGGACGGTGGTGTCATGGATGAGGACCTGCTCACCGACGAGAACAAAAAGCATCTCCTGAAGGAGGAAGACACAGATGTGCCGCCCCAGGACCCCAACAACGGCCCGCTCCATGGCGATGGCTCCGACTCCCCTGGGATGATCCGAGGCCGTCTGCCCACAGCCGCGAATGTCTATCTCCCGCTGACTACGGCTTTCCGCCTCGTCGGCACCATTCTTGCGGCTCCGCTCGAGGGCATGGCAGACATGTGGGAGATAGACCATCGAGGTGAGACCTCCTCCCCATTCGACCACCTCCCCATCTATAAAAACTAGCATAGGTAAATAAAAACTAACATATAAACCCCCCGAAGGCCGGCCCACCGGCCGCTACGTCATGAAGTGCATTTTCTTCCCCAACCGCATCGGCCAGGGAGGTAAGAGCCCTCAATCACCTCTCAAACTACCTAACCTAACCTTACTCACCCACCTACCACCTACCACCCACGTATAACAAGGTCAGACACCAACTAGCTTACACCTACACAATCAACCCCACAACCAGGCACCCTCTTCCCCTACTGGCGCATCGAAGTCAACTTCACCATCCCCAAGCTCCTCGCAAACATAGGCTGCACAGACTGGGAGATCACATTCCTCTTCGAACACCCAGAGGCTCTTGACGAGTTCATCCGTATCCTCAAGGAGGAGGCGAACATCTGCGGCATCGCCGGCCGCTCCCCGGCGCGGCACGACGTCGTCGTCGTGCAGTACCTGCCGGGGATGAGCCTGCTGCCGCCGTTCGCGCCCTGGCAGGGGGAGATGGTGCGGTTCGCCCCCTCCGAGGAGGGGACGACGACGACGTGGTTCGACGACATGCTGTCGCGGTTCCCGGTCCCTCCCCGCCCGGTGGGCAGGCCGCAGGGTGGGCCGCCGCCGTCCCCTGACCCCACGGTCCCCAACCCGCCGCCGGGTGGGCCGTATGCCGCCGAGTGAGAGAAGAGGGAAGCGCGGTCGTTGACGGTTTGTCGGTGGCTCTGGATGATGGCTACCTACCTGGGTAAACGATTGTTAAGGGCCTCTTGCTCTCTTGCCTAGCACACACACCCACACACCCACACACACACACATGACCCCTTTGGCTTCTCTATCGATTGTGTTTTTTCTTTTTCTTATTCTCTCTAACTTGCTATTGCTGTTTTCGTCACTCTTTTATCTTGTATCACGCCCCGAGCTTTGGCTGCTAGGAACTTCCCACATTCGTCATCACGTCTTAGCTTTTGCACACTCAAACCAACCCCATACATTTCTTACAGGGCCATCATCGGTCTGTGGTACCTCAGGTACCTAGTAGTCGTCGGTAGTAGCCGGTAGTATTGTTTGAATCGAATGCAACTTCCTTACCCAGATTGAACACGCATGCATGCGTGCATGGCTGTCTGCGCGAAATAACCCGCCCCGTGGATGCACGCACCCGAAGATGCGGTGAGAAGTTTGTGATGGGGTATTTTTTTGACTTTTACTCGCCCGGAGAGGGAAGGCTTTTGCCTTTCGCAGTAAATGAAACGTTGAGCAGCAGCCTGGCCGCTTACATTCACTGCTCCTCGGTCGGGTCGTGATTGCCTCGCGAGACAGCACGAAACGCGTGACGCGTCGGAGGCCTTTATATACCGACTCCGACCAGTACTTTCCAACAAACAATAGAGAGACAATGGTTGAGTTGGTTAATCCCTTGAGCAACAAGCCGATCCGGGAAGAGGTGATGCGGGTTGCTTAGGGGGTTGCCGATTCGAGCCACCATTGTTTTTTCTTTTTCGGAATATTTTTTGGAGTTCTTTTTTTTTCCTTCTCTCTTCTATCTACTGCATGTCGCTGAGCCCGTTTGTCAATGCACCTACTTGAATTGCACCATCAACGTCAAGATGATACGCCTTAGCAGGACGCGATAATAGGTACATAATGCTTCCACTCCAGTAGTGAACTGTTTGAACAACAGAAACAAGGAAAAAAGGAAAGAGATAGAGAATAAAAGGCCAAGGGGGAAATCACGATGCTGGGCTTGAATGAACCAAACAAAAAGAAAAGATGAGCTGCTTGCGTATTGGGGTATGATGAGAGATGATTCGAATCGAAAAAAAGAATGAGACCCAAGCCGGACAGATAGAGAAAAGAGGATGTAGAGGGAGTAGGAAGGGTCTACATACATACACACAGACAAAGGGAAATCATTATGTCTCCCCTCCGCTCTGCCACACCCCCATCCATTGCACCATCTATCCCACCATCCATCATACCATACCAAAAAGAGGAAAAGAAAATGCTTCAAGGAGGAATAGAGAGTTCCTAAAAAAGACGCCGCCCGGTGACTAGGTACCTAGGTAGGTGCCTATAGGCTAATCTACCGCGTCCTATCATGCCCCTCCCTCTCCCTCTCCCTCTCCCTCTCTCTCTCCCTCTCCCTCCCCCGACCCTGGCCGCTGCTTGACCCCTCCCCACCAAAATTGGCGCCGAAGCTCGTGGACAGTATGCTAAGCCATCCAACGCCCTCGCTGGCGCGGCGCTGGGAGGCCCGCAATCTCTCCTGTTGCAGTTGCCGTTGCAGTTGCCGTTGCTCTTGCCGCTGTTGAGCAGACAAACCGCGCTCCAGGTCCGGGTACCCGGCGTTCGCTGAGTCGCCGCGACCGTTGTCGGGCTGTGGCAGGTAGGTCGTCGTTGCTGATGCTGAAGCGGATGCTGCCGTGGGAGCAAAGACGCCATCGTCGCTGTTGTCGTCGTCTTCGTCTTCATCGTAGTCGTCATCGTGGTAGGCTTCGTAGCGTGGGCCGGTGGCGGGGGCGCCGCGGGCGAGGGAGCGGACGACGTCGCCTTTGCAGATTGGGCAGGTACGGCGGCGGGTTGTGAGCCATGGTGTGCTGTAGGATGGGGGCGTTGCGTTAGTATGATAATGTCTTGATCGCTTGTTTGGGCGGGCTAGATGTAGGCGGAGAGATACGGTAGCGTGGTGGAGGATGGGATGTTGTTTGGGGATATATGTGGGCAAGTAGCGTAGCGTAGGAAAGGATGCTGTTTGGGGAATACGTGTAGCTGGATAGCAGGGCACGTAGTGTAGCACATGATATGAAGGTTGTTGCCCTGGGAGGTGGGTGGGTTGACTGGTAGAGACTTGTAGAGTGGGCGGGTTGTACTCACATGCACTCGGCGTGGAATTCGTGGCCGCACGGCAAGCTCATGACCCGGCTGACGCCGTCGACGTACTCCTCGAGACACACGACGCACTCGACCTGTCTGCCCATGTACTTCTTCCACTGGCTCGACGGGCTGGGCTTGGGTTGTGGCGGCTGTGGGGGCGGTGGTGGTGCTGGCAACGGCCCGGAACCACTACCACTCCTGCCAGACTCAGACCCAGACTCAGACCCAGACCTAGACGCCTGCTGCAGATCCGAGTCTACCCTGAGCAGCGATCCCGATCCAGAGTTTGGAACACCCGTAGTGGTGCGAGACCTAGGCCTCGGGCGCGACGACGACGAAGAAGAAGAGGGCCGCAGCAGCGGCGACGGCGACGGCGACCTCTGATCGCGGTGATGATGATGATGCTGCTGCTGTTGGAGCAGTGGCGTGGTGGGCGACGAGCTCGTCGGCGACGGCAGGCGGGGCGACAGGCTCGGCGAGGACGACGCGACGGTGTGGTACGTGCGCACGGGCAGGCGGTCAATGACGGACTTGGGCGCCCTCCACCTGCGGCGGCGGATGCGGGCGCGCAGGATCAGCAGGGCGTACACGACGCTGAGCGTGATCAGCGGGCTGATGACCAGGACCAGCAGAGTGTCGAAGAAGGGGCTCGCGCTGCTCGTCGGGGTGATGGTCACCCAGAGGCCCTCGCGGCCCTCGGGGGGCGGCGGTGGCGGCGGCATGTCCGGGTCTTCGGGAGAGAGGTCGCCAGCGATGCCAGTGCCGCTGCCGACGGCGATGCCACCACCGCCGCCATTGACAGAGCCCGGCGCAGCACCGCCCGTGGCCTGCGACTCGGTGCGCGAGAAGTCCGCGCCGTCGTCGTCGCCGAAGATCTTGGACATCAATCCCCCACCGCCCTGATTGCTGGAGCCGCCCTCGCCACCCGATGCGCCAAACCCGTCCTTGGTTCCCGGGACATACTCGCCGCTGCCGGGCGTGATCCCCTCCTTCTGCTGCGGCGACGCGACTGGGGGGCTCGTCTTGAGCAGCTCCGCAGCTTCCTTCTCAATCTCCGCGGCGCTCGGCGGTGCCTTGCCCACCAGATCCGGGTCGCGCCAGTCCTGGACGCCGATCTGGAAGTCGTCGACGACGGTGCCGTCCTGAGGAGGGGGCGGAGAAAACTTGGACCCGCCCTTCTTCTTCTTGGACGCCTTCTCGAGGCTGTTCCTGATGACCGCATCCTTCTCGTCGCTCCAGTCGTCCACCAGGACCCAGTCGTTCGACCGGCGCTTGGAGGAGCCGCTGCCGCTGCCGCTGCCGCCGAAGCCGAACAGCGTCGCCAGCCAGCCGTGGCTGTTCTGCGAGGATGACGGATTCGCCTGGGCCGCCGGCGCGGCGGGCTTCCGCGGGGACTGCAGCGTCTGCAGCTGCTGGGGACTGATGACGCCAGCGGCGGCCGTCGCCTTCGGGTTGGAGAGGCCAGCAGCACCGGCGACCGCCGTAGCCTGCTGCTGTTGTTGCTGCTTGAGCTTCCTGTTCTTGCGGCCCTTGTCGGCCTGCTGCACTTTCACCACCGCGTTGCCGCTCTCGTCGATCATGTCCTCGATGAAGCTCCCCGGTTGCATCAGGGAACTCAGCAGGTGGGCCGTCGTGTGGGACGTGAAGATGGCGGGGATCGTGACGTTGGACGTATCCCCCCTGGCGAACATCTGGATTAGAGGCCCGCCCCTCGTGTTGTCCCCGACGATGACCGCCACGGCGCCCCTCCGCTGCGCCCACTTCACCTTCTCCAGGAAGCCGCACCCGCCCCTACTCAGGAGGACCACCTTCCCCGTGATCTCGGCCGTCTCCTGCATCGACTGGATGTCGGCGTGCGTCGTGCCCGAGCGCGGCCGCGCGGCCTTGCGTGATCCCGACGACGGACCCCTCGAGAGGCCCTGGTGCAGGTAGTCGTCGGTGCCGTCGTCGAAGGGCCGGTACTTGACCGACTGCGCCGTCGAGCTCAGGCTCTCGGCCGCCGCCGCCTTGGCCGCCGCCTTGGCCGCCTTACGGTCCACGACGGGGCCCTTGGAGCCCAAGTCGTCCCTCTTAAGGTTCTTCGACTTGCTTCCGGGCGAGGTCTGCTTCAGCGTCTTGTCGATCTTCTTCAGGCCCTTCATCAGCAGCCCGGAGGAGGGGTTGCCGTCCTCCCAGCCGGGCACGTCGCTGCATCCGAGCTCGCCCTCGCCTTCGCCCCCCTCGCCCTCGGGCAGGTTGTCGTCCGCGAACCCGCTCCCGATCCACAGCTGCCCGCTCAGGCCCCGCGTCGGCAGCGGGGGTCCGAAGGCCGCCGGCCGCGCGGGGAACGAGGTGCTGTTATCATCCGTCAGCGAGATGGCTGCGTTCGGCGGGAAGAGCGTGAACGGCACCGAGAACGAGAAGAACGATCGGAAGCCGCCGGATTTCCTCCTGCCGCTGCTGCTGCCGCCATCGTCGTGTGGTGGGATCGTCGTCGTTGTGGTCGTCGTCGTGGGACCGGAGCCCCCCGCCGTCGCCGCCGTGGCCGCCGTGAAGTGAGGGGTCCCCACACGGTTGGAGTGGCGGATGGACGTTATCGACCGGCAGAAGAGTAAGAGGGATGCGGTAAAGAAGAACACGAGGATGGCCACCCGCGGAGGCCGCATCTTTGTTGTGTGCTCGAGATTTTATTCGTTCGTGCCTCGTCTTCTGTTATTCGTTTCGAGACCGGCGATGACGACGTCGGAGGACCTCGGGGAATACAAAAGTCGTGACGATCGGATCGGGCGGTGGGTTGAGCAGCCTCGATGTGCGATGCAGATCGGAGCCGAGGCGACGCCACCACCACCGCCAATTATGGCGAGGAGCTGGAGACACACCACGCACAGCAGCGCCCGCAGGAGCAACGCCAGCAGCAGTATGTCGGTCGAATATGCACGTCGTTGAGTTGGTGCTGCCCCGTTTTTGCTTGCTTCGAGTCCTCGGCTGCTTGCGACTTGTGCTCTTAGTTAGCACGAAGGATCGGTCTTCCGCCAACGTCCGCGGCCGCTTTTCCGAAGCAAGCGCAAGCAAGTAGACCGAGAGTGGTTAAGAGACGAGGGGAGTTAAACAAAAAGAAACGAGGTACGAGCGCCAACTTAGTCGACTAGAACACTGGAGGAGGATAGAAGGAATAAGAAGAAAAAAAAGAGCTAGGCTGCGAAGGAAGAATAACCTAGAAGGAATCAAGGTTGATTGTTGATTGCGAAGTGAGGAGGATATGTGAGGGGCATTGGCTCATAGGGTCAAAATGGATCATGGGTGACCCCAACCGCCAGTGACAACAGGCAACTCACCACAGTCACGGCATTGCATGCATGCAGATTCCTCAATCAGGTTCAAAAGTTTCTCAGGTCACTTGCAGCTGCTGTTCGGGGACCAATAGCCCGCCCAGAGGTAGCGTCAGTGGGCTTGGGGGCGTTGGATGTTGGATGGCGCACGATGGGTGCTCACTGCAACCATACAGAGACTACGGTCTGGTCTTTGCGTGACAGGGGTTGACGCTGCTTACCGCCTGAAAAGAAGGCCTGAGAAGGCACTGGGGAGAATAGCCGGCACCACTGGGGCCAGTCCGACCCCCCTTGCTGCCTGTGGGGACCTTCTCGTCTCCAAGCTGTGTCGTGCCGCTGCCTGTTCCTGCTGCGCCCGATTCTTGGTGTCCAGTGCTGCCGGATTTCGAAACCTCACCAGTTAGGTTGTTGTCAAGAGAGAGAGAGACGCAGAGACACACACCAATGACAGACGGTGCCATATCCGTACAGCTCCGATTTATGTGCTAGTGGTGTGTCTGTCGCAACTGGCAGAGAGTAAGTGACTGTGTGACTTGACAAAAATCTTTGGAAAAGAAAGAGCGGGAGAGAGTGTCCTCCGCCTCCGCCGTGGGGAAAGAGGAAAGAACTTGTTGCCGTCCCGGTTTCAACTTCCCCTTCGCGCACACACGCTACGGCATCACATCTGTGGTAAAGCGGGGAGGAACAGCAAGAACGAAAGAAGCACGGAGCGGTAGCGTAGCAATAGAGGGGTCGAGCACACACAGTAGTCCCGGACAACAGCAAAACACTCTGTTCACATCACATCTCTCTCTGGCTCACTATTTTGTGGAGCACGGGCTATTGACTTCATCACCACTCACCCCGTCGTATAGCTGTGGTGAAAATGGTCCAGATGGCGAGCAAGGAGCAAGGGCCAGGCTGGTCGAGAGAGAAAACGTGCTCCCTTCCAGATCCTTCTCAGAGTCTGCTGCTCGCGTGAACCACCAGACGCCGCTCACGCTGACTCGCACTAGCCATTGATGCCATGCTAGGGACCTTTGGTGCCCGCTCACTGAGCGTGCGCCTCACTAGCTTGAGAGAAGGGAAGCTCTAATGATGCAACATGGAATAGCTCTCTACCTACCGAGCCTACCAAGCTTTCCCCGAAGTATTCGAGCATTTTAGCCTTCGTTCACGGATCAACCACCTGACCACACCAATACCTCATCTCATCTCACCACTCCACCCTCTTTTGCCTTGTCTCGTTCTTTTGAGTTCGTCATCGAGGTACGACAGACAGGGTTGCACCATCCAAGTCCGACCGATCATGCATTGGAGACATCGTCCACCAGGAAGAAACCACGAAAACGAACAGCAGTAGTAACAACTAACGCCGTGGTCGATGAGACACAGACCTGCGGCCGGAAGGGCGATGGACTCGAGCGGCCCGATCGGAGACCTGACGTTTTCGGACAATCTCAGGCTTATTTCTCCCCTCTTCCCTTCCTGTAAACATGGGCCGTGCATACGAACCTTCTCCCCACGGCCAGTCGGGTCTTGTCTTCATGTTTGTTTTGATTTACGTACTCGGTACTTTATTCCTACGTACCTCTCAACATGAGTCTGGATACCTGAACTCTCTCTCCTTCGTAGCCCAAGACGACCCGTCCCCTCTGGCTCGGCTCGGCATGCATGCAACTCATCAGTCCCGCATTTCTTCCCCTCGGAGATGGGCGTCGTGGGACCACCGAAAATCAAACACGAAAAGAAAGCCCGAGGAGCGGATCAGGGAGAAGAGAGAAAGCTTGTAAACCGTACTACATACTAGTACTGTATGTAAACAATCTCCTCATAACTTCGTATTGTTGTTATGATAACGGAAAAGTTTGGTAGGCTATCAGAGATGTAGTGTCGCATTTCCCTGCGCCTCTTCCTCATCAGGAGGCAGGCAGATAGGCGGCCGAACCGCCCACTGCCAAATTCCCCCCTACTTTTCCATTCCGGCACCCTCGGGCGGCCGCCTCGCCGCCTCGCCGCCTCGCCGCCTTGCCCAACAGCCTGCCTTCCTAACCAAGTGGACAACACGTCACGTTGGAAGGAGGGGCCGAGAACCAAGCTTTCCTTGTCGCTTTCCTCGGAATCCCTGACTGACACGACAGACTCCACCAACATAAAAAAAAAAAAAAACGACGCGTGTTGCCCACGCCAGGCCTCTCGCGATATTCGGCATCTGGAAATTACGCTTGAGGCTCCCCATACTCCGTATGCGCTTAGAACAATGGAGGGAAATGGAAAAGCAGGCTGTGTTGATCGATGATACGCTGCGATGAACCATGATACAAAGTTGCGATATAGTATATAGTATGTCATGATCGAACCACGGACACCGTACCGTGAAGTCCCATCAGCTTCCGGTACGAACCGGCCGATGTCGAACGTCCCCCTCTGCTCCGTGACCTAGCCGATGCGGTCCGGTGCTTAGCTACTCCCGTCAACATCGTCAGGCCCCAGTATTATCACACTCTACCTAGGTAGGTTAGGTAGGTGTAGGTACCTAGCAACCCAGATGCTGATCATATACCTAGGTACCTAGGTATTGGTTCCCGTTAAGCATGATAGCATTTTTTTCCCCCTCGTTTGTAGACAGATTAGTGTATTGATGCCAAAAAAAAACCAAAGCGCTGGTGACCAAAGCCAATGCTATGGTACCTTTACATATCTGTCGAGGAGGAGCAAACGAACGCTGGGACTGATGAACGCAGAAGTAGCAACCTGAATCTGAACCTGAAAACATCCTAGTGAACAAGCTCGTCCCTCCCCAGCATCTTCGCCATCGGGTCGTCCGCGGCCGTCCTCTTCTTGCGATACTCTTCCATCTCGGCCTCTGACACTGCGTCCATCATGTCCGCCGCTGTGCGCTTCTTAGCTCTTGGCTTCAGGGATTGATCTGAAGCATCCAGCTTCTTCTTTTTGTGATCGTCTGGCCCTTTCTGAACGTCATTGGCTTCGGTCTCGGCATCATCGGCCGGGTGTGCTTCTGTTTCTGTTTCTGCTTCTGGTGCTGGAGCCGCCTCGATGAGTGCGACGCCGGACCTCTGCTTCTCGGCCGCCTCCCAAGCGATCTTGCCCTCCTCGCCCGTGCAGTAGCTGTTCTTGACGAACGAGTGGCAGCAGGCGTAGCCCCATCTGAAGTTGGACCACCAGCTGCCCCAGACCGAGGTGTGGTTGTTGAGGAACACGTCCTCTGTGTACTTCGACCGCGCGATCACGCGGGGAGCGCCCTTGACGAGGCCGAGCTCGTCGTACTCGACGTACCGCTCCGACACGGTGACCTGAGCCAGCCGCTTGAGCTCTTCTGTAGGCATGGAGGTCGAAGTATCTCCGCTGTCGCCAACGCCACCGGACCCACCGTATTTTTCCAGAAGCATGCGCTCCTTCTCCTTCTTCTTGATGTCTTCCGCCTCTTGTATCTTCTTCCTCGAGAACTCGCCAGCCGTCGGGTTGGCTTGCAGGTGCAGAGACGTGTCGCCTCCCTTCTCCTGCGCCTCCCAGGCGTACCGCTGTGCCTTCTCGAACTCGGCCGCGTCGCCCGACTTCTTAAGTCGCTTCGATTCGACGAACGCCTCGGCGGCTTTATCTTTGGAGCTGGCGCCAACGTCGACGATGGTGCGGGTCTTCGGGTCGTACTTGGCAGACTCCAAGTCCAGGTTGAGCAGGTACTTGGCCGTGTCCTCGCGCAGCCGCAGCTGCCTCGTCGAGGTGGGCTGGTGCCTGCTCATATCCGAGGTCTCGGCGTAGTGGTCGCCGTCCTCGAGCTCCTGGCCCGTCTCCTCGGCGTGCCTGGCCTGAATCTCGCGCCGCAGCTTCGCCATCTCATTGTAGTCCTCGACAACTTGGCGGTACTCGCGCACGTCGTAGCCGTTCCAGCGGTCGCGCTTGGCGTCCCAGCCCATTTTGACCTCCTGGATCAACTCGTCGGCCTGGATGTCGCGCCCCGTCCACTTGGCGCCCTTCGCGCGGGGCCGCTCGAGGCAGTCCTTCGCCTTGTGCGACATGGCGCCGCAGTTCTCGCACGCGCCCGTGCGGTACTTGGTGGCCGCGGGCCCCAGCTTCTTGCCGCGCTCGTACCATTTCGAGTCCTCTGTCTTCTTGTGTAGACGCTGGTGCTCGAGGTAGTCTGTGGTCTCGTCATCGGTTCCGGCGTAGAATGGCCGTTTGCTGATGAACGTCGGGATGTAGATGTTCTCCTCCCTCGTCACCGCACCGTGCTTCGCCTTAGGAGAACCAGGTGGAGACGGAGAAGGCATTTCGGCTGTGTTAGGGGGTTGTTCTGTCGGAAAATTGTCGTACGAGGCAGCGAGATCTGCGCCAGGGACTGTCGTGGGGATGCGCTGGTCGGGCAGTCGCTGGAAAAGTATGAAGTATGCGGGTGCTGCGCGGCGGCTGTAGCGTAGAGCGCAAAGGGGAATGGAATGTGGAGGAAGGAAGCCAATGTTTGCAGGAAACCAACAGCTCAAGACCACTAGGTGCCTTTAAGTAAAAGAGGGTGAAAGTCGATGACGGTGAACTTCCAAGAACACAGTGGTGGCGGCGCCGGCCCAGAACTTTCTTACCACAGTATCTTATCATCATCGGGTGTTACGTCATCACGTGAGCAGGCATTCTAGGCATATATGGGGCAGCTCAGCCATTGAGCTTGGACGCGTTGTGCCTAATCGCGAGAGGCACAGGCAGTGAACAAGCGCTAGCATAAACATAACAGGAGAAATTCAACCATGAGCTTCTTTTCTTCGTGACTCGTAGGTTTTCCATGAATCATGCATGCCTCACGATCATCGCAATAATGCTTTTCCTCTTTTGTCCTACCGTTTCCTCTAATCTACTGCCCGCCCTTAAAAACCCTCCAAAATGGATGTGTTCCGTGTAAGACTCAACTGCATCGATCACTATCAAGCCACACCGACCAGGTACGACCCCTGCCTCCGGAACGACATCCGGCCTTCCCAGCTGTCCAAGGAGCCCAGACTGCCAGTGATTCGCGTCTTCGGCTCGACCGAGACCGGTCAGAAGGTGTGCGCCCACATCCATGGCGCTCTCCCCTATCTTTTCATTGAGTACACGGGAAGTTTGGCCCCGAATGATGGTAAGTTTCCTTTTGTCTTGCTGTTGCTGTTGCTGTTGCTGTTAGTCTCAGTCTCGGTCTTGCACACTTGCTTTTACTCTGCATTTGATCTGTGGATTTGCAGTCGGGTGTTAGTAGTCAGATGCTAGTAGTCAGATGCTTACACTGCAGCTTAATAATAGTTGGCGCCTTCATCTACCGGCTACACTTGTCTATCGACCATGCCCTGGCCGTGAGCTACAGACAAGATGTGTATGGTCGTGAACAGCCCCGATACGTGGCTCGCATCACCCTCGTGAAGGGCGTCCCCTTCTATGGCTTCCATGTCGGGTACAAGCTCTACCTCAAGATCTACATGCTCAACCCGATGGTCATGACCCGCCTGGCCGACCTCCTTCACCAGGGAGTCATCATGAAGCGCAAGTTCCAGCCGTACGAAGCGCACCTGCAATATCTGCTGCAGTTCATGACCGACTACAACCTCTACGGGTGCGGCTACGTCGAGGCCGGCAAGGTCTTCTTCAGGTTGCCGGTGCCTCACGTCCCCGACGACGAGGACAGTCCACACCTCTGGCATAGCCAATCCATCCAGCCCGCTCGGATGACGGAAGACCGATCACTCCCTCGGATCAGCCACTGCTCCATCGAGGTCGACATCTGCGTGCAGGACATCCTCAATCGCAAGGACGTCAAAGAGCGCCGCCTTCATCACGACTTCGTCGAGCGACTCAACCCATTGCCCGCCGACATGAAACTGGTCCACAGCATGGCAGGGCTCTGGAAGGACGAAACCAAACGTCGTCGGAGACGCCTCATGCAGGCTTCAGACCCGGGCAGCAGCAGCCCCTTCCCAGCCGAGGCTCTCGTCTCCATGTCGGCCGACCCTCGCGATTCCCAACCCCAAGGTTGGCTTCACGAGGAAGAGTTCAGACAAGAAATCCAACAGCTGATTGCTGATGAGCGAGGAGCCGGCGACGATGCGCCTGTCACCTTTGACTCGTTTGTGAGACAATTGCCACCAGGGTTCGTTGTTAAAACCGTCCTGGAATCCGTCGAAGATCTCTACCCGAGCAATCTCCAGTCTTCGCTTGGTGTTCTATCCCAGACTGCCAGTAATGCCGAACTACTAGATCCCTCAAGTAGCATCGAGGTAGACGAGCAGGGCGTGCTCGGACTCAGTGTGGCAGCAGCCGTGTCTGGTGATGACGATCTGTTCCCCGATGACTCCGACGAGGACATGGTGCGGGAGGCTGCACGTCTTGAGCGGGAGGCATTGAAAGAAAAGAAGCTGAAGGCGCGAACGCTGGCGCAAAAGCCGGTGCAACAACCGACGCAAAAGCCGACGCAAATGTCGGCCGAGAAGGATCGGTCTCGTGGACTTCCGGCCGGCTCGTCTCTACCGCTGTCTGCGAACGGTGTTGTCGGTGTCTGCGACGTCGCCATGCTCCAAGGCGCTGGATCCAGCATCCCCATCACTCGGGCGCTCACCAAGGCTGTTAGAGAAGACGAAGAGCTAGTTTGCGAGTTGTCTCCATCTCCAGAATCTCCAGACCAGTCGCTCCAGGCCCAGCCGACACTGTCGCACCTCAAACGATCAATACACCCCACCGTGGACACCGTCGACGAGCATCCCCCCAAACGGCCAAGGATTATGAGGATCAACGAGTTACGGTTTGTTCCTCCCCCCAGACGTGAGGTGCACCCTTCTCAACAATCACCGACCATAGTCACGGACATGGATTTTATCCTGCCGCCTTCCGCGCAACAGCCGCCTAGAAGCCCGGAAGAGACCTCCATGCCGCCGCCCTCATCACAGCCTCGGAAGTCAACCCTGAGAGATGGGACTTCGCAGCGGGCAGGGAATCAGACTCTGAGCTTCGCCGTGGTGAAAGATCCTCACGACCCTGACACCGTGCTGCGTCTGAGCCAGCAGTCCAGTTCTCAAGCCAGTTCTCAAGCCAGTTCTCAAGCAGATTCTCAAGCCAGCAATCCAGACCCCAGCAGCAGCAACAAGAAACGCGTCGTATTCGAGTATTTGATTCATTCATCGTCAGATGAGCTCTGGTCTTCTTTCGAAACCCCCTCCAAGCTTGAGGAAGTTGTCGAGTCCTTTTGGCCAACTTCCTCATCGCAAGGAGGAGATACTACTGGCAGTCAATCCGTCCCCGCAAGCTCGACCTCGAGCAGTCGGGATCTTGGCACGGCGACGAGGACGTATGTCATACGGACCCCTCCGCCGACCGCCGTGGAGGTGTGTGCCACAATGGAGGAGTATGGTGTTCCGGACGTGATATACCAGGACGCCTTCTACAGTAAAGAGAAGGATGTGCCCGCGCGTTCGAGAGAGTTCGCTGGTCGCACATTCAGGCTTCTTGGAAACACGCTGCCGTACCTACCCGAGTTTGACGCCGATGGTAAGTCTCCGGCTACTTTTGGGGTCAAGACGACAAAGGTGCCTGACAAGGCCCAGATGAAGCGTCAATACGACCAGCAGCGGCGAGAGTGCTCTCTGAGGGGCTGGGAGATTGCAGTGCCGCCGCCCAGCTTCGACGAAGTATCGGCCTGGTGGGACGACAAACAGCAGATGAAGGAGGGCAGGAAAGCCGGCACGGGCACAGACACTGGCAGGGCTCCGGCGTCCACACCGCTGTCGACACAAACTCCCAGGCCGTACCTATCCCAGATCGAAGGGGCTACTCCGAAGAACAAGCACGGGTTCAAGTACTCGCAGAAGCCAAAGTCGACCAGCGTGCGGCACGAGGTGCGATACATGAGCACGATGAGCATTGAGCTCCACGTCAACACCAGAGGCAAGCTGGTGCCGGACCCAGAAAAGGACGAGGTGAAATGCATCTTCTGGTGCGTCAAGTCGGACGACCGGTCGGCAAACAGCAGCAACAGCCAGTCCTCGCCATCCCCCAGCGATGGTGGCCTCCTATCAGGCGTTATCATGCTCTCCGATAGAGAAGGCTGCACAGGCAAGCCGCTTGCCTCGCGCCTCCGCAGCCAGATCACAGGCTCGCTCCACGAGGAGGCCTCCGAGCTCGACGCGATGGTGCGCATGGTCGAGATCGTCCGGACGCACGACCCGGACATCCTGACGGGCTACGAGGTACACGGCTCGTCGTGGGGCTACCTCATCGAGCGGGCGCGGTTCAAGTACGACTACAACCTGTGCGACGAGTTCTCGCGCATGAAGTCGCAGTCGCACGGGCGGCACGGCAAGGAGGCCGACCGCTGGGGCTTCAACACGACGTCGACCATCCGCGTCACGGGCCGACACATGATCAACATCTGGCGCGCCATGCGGGGGGAGCTGAACCTCCTGCAGTACACGCTGGAGAACGTGGCGTGGCACCTGCTACACCGCCGCGTGCCGCACTACTCGTGGCAGACCCTGACGAGCTGGTACGTCGAGGGCATGGACTGCCTGTGCTCCCGGAGCAACAACTTCCTCGCGCACCAGCGGCAGCTCCGCGACCTCGCCAAGCTCCTGCGCCACTACCAGGCGCGCGCGCGGCTCGACATCGAGATCCTGGAGGGGAACGAGCTGGTGTCCCGCACGAGCGAGCAGGCGCGCCTGCTGGGCGTGGACTTCTTCTCCGTCTTCTCGCGCGGCTCGCAGTTCAAGGTCGAGTCCATCATGTTCCGCATCGCGAAGCCCGAGAACTTCCTGCTCGTCTCGCCCAGCCGCAAGCAGGTCGGCGGGCAGAACGCGCTCGAGTGCCTGCCGCTCGTGATGGAGCCCCAGAGCGCCTTCTACAACAGCCCCGTGCTGGTGCTCGACTTCCAGAGCCTGTACCCGTCGGTCATGATCGCGTACAACTACTGCTACTCGACCTTCCTCGGCCGCATCGTCGACTGGAAGGGCTCGGCCAACAAGATGGGCTTCACCGAGTACCGGCGCAGGAGGCGCATGCTGGAGCTCCTCCAGGAGCACATCAACATCGCGCCCAACGGCATGATGTACTGCAAACCCTCGATCCGCAAGTCGCTCCTCGCCAAGATGCTGACCGAGATCCTCGAGACGCGCGTGATGGTGAAGTCCGGCATGAAGCAGGACAAGTCCGACAAGACGCTGCAGCAGCTGCTCAACAACCGACAGCTCGCGCTGAAGCTCCTGGCCAACGTCACGTACGGCTACACGTCCGCCTCCTTCTCCGGGCGCCTCCCCTGCTCGGAGATAGCGGACTCCATCGTGCAGACCGGGCGGGAGACCCTCGAGCGCTCCGTGGCGTACATTCACTCCGTACCGCGCTGGGGCGCCGAGGTCGTGTACGGCGACACGGACAGCCTGTTCATCCACCTGAAGGGCCGCACGAAGGACCAGGCCTTCGCCATCGGCGAGGAGATCGCCAAGGCCATCACGGACATGAACCCGCGCCCGATGAAGCTCAAGTTCGAAAAGGTCTACCTGCCGTGCGTGCTCCTCGCGAAGAAGCGCTACGTCGGCTACAAGTACGAGACCCGCGACCAGGCGGCGCCCGAGTTCGACGCGAAGGGCATCGAGACCGTCCGGCGGGACGGCACGCCGGCGGAGCAGAAGATCCAGGAGAAGTGCCTCAAGCTGCTCTTCGAGACGGCCGACCTGAGCCTCGTGAAAGAGTACTTCCAGCGCCAGTGCGGCAAGATCATGCGCGGCGACGTGTCCGTGCAGGACTTCTGCTTCGCGCGGGAGGTGAAGCTGGGCACCTACAGCACAACCCGGAAGGGGCCCGCGCCTCCCGGGGCGCTGATCAGCACGCGCAGGATGCTGCAGGACGCCCGCGCGGAGCCGCAGTACGGCGAGCGCGTGCCGTACGTCGTCGTCGCGGGCGCGCCCGGCGCGAGGCTCGCGGACCGGTGCGTGGCGCCCGAGGAGCTGCTGAGCATCGCGGGCTCGCACCTGAGGCTCGACTCAGAGTACTACATCTCCAAGAACATCATTCCGCCGCTGGAGAGGATCTTCAATCTCGTGGGCGCGCACGTGCGCGGGTGGTACGACGAAATGCCGCGTGTGGTGCGCTTGCGCAGGCTGGACCCCGCCGCCGACGACGATTGGTACCCCGGCGGTGGTGCATTTTCCCTTCTTGGAGGCGGTGGGAACTTCTCCGGGGGAGGCATCATGGCCTTGGCGCAGAAGAAGAAGCAGGTCACGCTGGACAGCTACCTGCGGCCGACGAGCTGCTCGGTGTGCGGCGTGCGCATCAAGCAGCGGCCGGCCTCGATTCGCCTGCGTCTACCCGGCACAGGGACCGCAAACGGCACCGAGCGCAACGTGGTGATATGCGCGCGCTGCTCCCGCGACACCGTCACCACGCTGAACGACATGCACGCCCGGCTGAACCGCGAGCGGAGGCGGCTGGATGAGGTGGTGAGGGTTTGCCAGAGCTGCGCGGGCCTGTCGCCGGGGGAGGTGGTGGAGTGCGACAGCAAGGATTGCCCTGTGTTTTACACGCGGGTCAAGCAGGCTGCGAGGCTGAGGTCTGAGGCGAGGGTTGTTGAGCCCGTTGTGAGGAAGCTGGAGGGGAGGAGGATCAAGATGAAGGATTTGGAGTGGTGAAACGAGTTTCGGAGGGCATAGATAAACTAGATAGATGATTGATGAGTTTTTAGGTAGTGTGCGGCAGATAGCTAGAAATAAGGCCTCGAGTTTCTGGGACTCGACTGTTTCTGGAGGGTCGTTTTAGGTTTTGCGATGTCAGTTGCCCTAGACTTCACTAGTAGTTCCCGCAATAAATCAATTTCAATTGTCCACACAAAATTCAAACTCGGGCCGATGTTCGTACCTTCTCCTTTTCTTGTCGCAGCCCGCCCCGAATCGGCAACCGAAGCGTTCCGGCCGGTCCTGGTGTTTCGGGAATCGTGTGGAGTGGGGGCGATGCGGTGCCGAGTCCGTCTCGTGGCGCCCACGGAAGGAGGGAGGCGAGGTGTGGCCGTGCGTTCGCGGCCGAAAATCCTAACCCCGCCATCCTCGAGTCTCAGCTAAACAAGGAACCCCGCCATCCCTTCGAACATAAAAAGCCGCAGCCTCCTCCTCCTAGCCCTTCGAGACTCGTCGCTCGTCACCCGTCCACTCCACTCCAGCACCACACACACACACATACACACGCACACACACACCCGCGCTGTGCACAACACAGGACCACAACATAGGACCTAGCATTTCCACACCATCGTCAGCGACAAACACATACCGTTTCATATGTCTGGCTCGTCTGGCTCGTCTGGCTCGTCTAGCTCCTCCCAAGAGCCCCGCGGCCGGAAGAGACAGCGGACGAGGACCAAACAGCAGGGCGAAGGAGACGGCAGAGCCGTAACGCCACTTACCGCAGGAGCATTGGAACTGCATCCACTACGCCCAGAACCAATGGCGTCGGCATTCCAAAATGCGATCCCCCTCGCCTACATGCCGATCCCAGACTGGATCAAAGAGGACATGCCGGGGTTCGACTTCGGCGGCTTCGTGGTAGGCGAGGCGCAGCGTGACGCGACGATCTGGCAGAAATCCCCCGGCATGCTCGCGGGCGTCCCGTTCGCCTCCGAGGTCTTCCGCCAGCTGGGCTGCGAGGTGACCTGGCTGCACAAGGAGGGGACCTGGCCTCGGGACAAGGAGTCGGGAACAGAGAAGGTCGCAGTCGCCGAGGTCTCCGGCCCCGCCCGCAACCTCCTCGCTGCCGAGCGCGTGGCGCTCAACATCCTCGCGCGCGCCTCGGGCATCGCGACGCGGACCGACGAGCTGGTCCAGCTGGTCCGGGACGAGGGCTGGCAGGGCGTCGTGGCGGGCACGCGCAAGACGACACCCGGGTTCCGGATGGTGGAGAAGTACGCCATGATGGTCGGAGGGGCCGACCCGCACCGCATGGATCTGTCCTCGATGGTCATGCTGAAGGACAACCACATCTGGAGCACGGGGTCCATCGCCAACGCCGTGCGCGAGGCCAAGCGCGTGGCCGGGTTCAGCATGAAGGTCGAGGTCGAGGTGCGGACCATGAACGAGGCCGTCGAGGCCGTCACCGCCGGCGCTGATGTGATCATGCTGGACAATTTCGCCCCAGGCAAGGTGGGTCGCGCGGCGACGGAGCTGAAGGAGTTGTTGAGGGATCTCAACAATGGGTTCTTGATCGAGGTGTCGGGTGGGCTGAACATTGAGAACGCTCTGGAGTACATCCACCATGGTTAGTAGTAACACTGTCTGCCCGTCCTCTTTTCCTCGCCCCGTTTTGCTCACCAGTGGTGCTGATCATTCTTTCCCGCCTGCGTCCTGTTTGGGCAGACATCGACATCCTTTCCACGAGCTGGATTCATCAGGGTGTCCCCCACGTGGACTTCTCGATGAAGATTGCAAGACTGCAGGGGGACGAGGACGAGGACGACGAAGACGAGTCTGTGAAGCACGAGTGAAGCACGAGGTTGTGGCTGACATTTGAGCAACGGTAAGCGAGGGTTTGGCCTCAGAAAAACAAACGCGAAAACGAAAAGAAGCAGACGCAATGGGTACTATTGGACTTGGGCAATTTACGAAAAAAAAAAAAAAAAAAAAAAAAAAAAAAAAAAAAAAAAAAAAAAAAAAAAAAAAAAAAAAAAAAAAAAAAAAAAAAAAAAAAAAAAAAAAAAAAAAAAAAAAAAAAAAAAAAAAAAAAAAAAAAAAAAAAAAAAAAAAAAAAAAAAAAAAAAAAAAAAAAAAAAAAAAAAAAAAAAAAAAAAAAAAAAAAAAAAAAAAAAAAAAAAAAAAAAAAAAAAAAAAAAAAAAAAAAAAAAAAAAAAAAAAAAAAAAAAAAAAAAAAAAAAAAAAAAAAAAAAAAAAAAAAAAAAAAAAAAAAAAAAAAAAAAAAAAAAAAAAAAAAAAAAAAAAAAAAAAAAAAAAAAAAAAAAAAAAAAAAAAAAAAAAAAAAAAAAAAAAAAAAAAAAAAAAAAAAAAAAAAAAAAAAAAAAAAAAAAAAAGAAAAGAAAAAAAAGCTCACGCAATGAATGAATGATCAGGGTCAGGGACTTGGGACTTCGGTAACTTGGTAACTTACAGTAGGCACACGAGAATAGGAATCGCAATATCTGCGCTTCGAACATCCTATCCTGAGCCAGGACAGAGCCGGTCGGCAGTGCTGTCATCTCCTTTCGACGAAACTATGAGACTTCTTCTCCACGGCAGCCAGTTTGTGGTGATGCTGCCAAGAGCAACACGTAGGGCCGGCCGGCCGCGTTCGTTCGGGAGCTACCCCATGCGCACGCTTCATTCTCCCAGACTCGCGGGACTCGCTCGCAGTCGCAGGAGAGGGGCGGCGCCTGGTTCTCTAATGGGGCCAAGCTACGATGTCTCGCACGCATCCAGCGGGTCCCGGGGTGGGTGCAGGAGGTATGCGGTTCGGCATGCTCTGGAAAGCAGAGATAGATGCCTTCATGGTGGCAACACGCCCGGCGAGTTGTGGGATAGATAGGTAGGTGGTAGGTGGGGAGGGAGAGGGGTTCAAAGGACGAAGAAAGGGCAGCTAGGAATGTTCTTCCAAGCGCCGCTGTTCGGTGGAAAGCGTCTTTCTTATACACATGATAATAATATTGGTAGTAGTATATCCAAGGCCTGACTTCCTTGTTGGCATGAGGAGTGTGTCCTGCGACAGCAAGCAAGCCAGTTTCTGACTGATTGGGTGGAGGGGAGGGAAGTTGACCGAAGCAGACAGGAATGGAACGAGAAATAGAGACAGCTGGACAAAGGGAAAGATCAAGACGCTCGTATAAAAAAAAGTTACCAAGTCTGGCCTCCCACGCTTATCCGTCAATGCCATTGTGAAGATCGTGGTCACAGTGTTTTCTCTGGGTCAATCATCGTACATAGGAAATGAAGACAAGAGAGAGGGGGAAAGGAAGGATAGAGAAAGAAAAAAACTGGTACGTAAAAAGAGAGGAAACATCGTCATCACAGTTTTGTGTGGCCAACAGCGTCAAGGCATTAGATTTTACAAGGAAGACACACAAGGGGGTAAAAGGGCGATCGGAGAAGAAAAAAGAAAACGAAAACGCCTTGACAAAAAAAAGCCAACGAAGCCGTGAGGCTTATTTCCCCCATTCTTGTCCAAGCAGCCGTGAGGCTTCCATCAATCTTTTTAAACCGGTTGTGAAAAAAAGAGGCATATGAGACATGTAAGTACTAACAAGTAAGTATGTAACAAGTGAATATGTGCTGGGTGGTAGGTAGGTACAGTGTTGTGCGGTGCTGAGGTGGATGTATGGATGGATGGATGGCTGGCTGGTGGTCAGAGGTAGGGTAGAGACGGCGGGCGGGACATAAAAAAAGTAATCATAAACAAAACAATTTGTGAAAGGGAAGTAGAGAGAGGGAGGACAGAAAGGAATCGTCATTAAACCGGCCTGGCTACCAGGCAGGTACCAAGGTAGGTGGTAGGTAGGAAACTACCTACCTACCTAGTAGGTTGGGCTGTGATGGATGTGAGGAGGGTGATCTTGTTTCGATGCGGTTGTTGGTGGGTTTGGTCACGGTGCCTGCCTGCTTAGCGCTAGGCACCTCAGCTCAGGCAATCAGCGTGGCTGGCTGACATTTCCTGGCTACGTTGCGCGATGTGCTGTGCATATATTAGTGGCCGTGCGTGTGCCACAGCAGCCATGTTCGTTTCGTCTTCGAAATTGTTCGAAGTAATTTATCGTCGTGGTCCATGTCTTCTTGAGTCGGTCTTGTGCTCTTGGCCCTTGGGAGCCATCTGGGTCTCTCTTTTGTTCTCTTTCCAGTACAACTTTTTGTCTCTGGCCTTGCGTCCTTTTTCTTTCGCATCTTTATTCAGGGTCGCCGTGGTGCATGGTCCCCGTGTTGTTTTGTTGTGTGCGCGCATGCCTGTGCATGTCCGTGTTGTCGTGAGACACTAGTCTCGTCGAATGTCTCGCAGCAGCTGTGCTGTCCACTCCCAAACCCACCATGCGTTGTGTTGGTGGAGGCTGTCGTGTGACCATTATGGGGTTCAGTTTGGCCACCAGTGCCTGGATATCGGACCTCGATGCTCCATCACTCCGTCGCCGGTCGTTGTCCTTCAGCTGGTTTGCCTTTGCGTTGCCGCCGCCGCTGTCGTCAATGTGGACAGCTACGGCGCTTTGTCGTCGTTGCCGCCGTGCAGAGAAGGCCAGGATGCCCAAGTCGACACGAGCGCGACTGGCATCCCTGTGTTTGACTTTTGGATGTCGAATGCCACGTGGCACCCTCGTCTGTCTTTGTCCTACGGTTGGTAGTTCGAGTCGAGGGCCATCCATCCCACCCATCCAATCAATGATCGATTGTTATGTCAAGGATCAGGGTCGAGTATCGGAGGCGACATGGGTGCGATCTCGATTGGCACAGCTTGACGCGGCGCGGGCACGGAATGACAACGTCCAGTACCAGGCTCGGTCGATCCCACGGGCGAGTCCACGGTCTGAGTACCCCTTGTCTCCCTCCGAATCCCGACTGACAGCTCCATGCTTGCCTCCTCAAGGCACACATGACAGACCAACAGCAGCAGACACATCGAGCGTGCTGCTAACGCCGGTGTCTCGACGAGGAATGGCCGTGGCTGTGGCCGTGTCTGTGCGATGAATGGCCTCCGTGGTGGCGCGAACTGGTCGAAGAGGTCTGGCTGAGCTCGTGCTCGATCTCCGCCTGGTGCCGCCTCAGGCCCTTGACGACGTCTCGGAGATGGCGCAGGCGTCCAAACTCCTCGTCGAACTTGTCCAACTCGCTGTCGCACCAGTCCAGCATGGCCATCGCGGCGTCGACGTCGGCTTCTGACGCCTGGCCTTGCTGCTCCAACACCGCCGTGGCGGCCTCGGATTGCCCCATCACGTATTCCTGCTGCTGCCGGATCTGATCCAGGACTCTTGCGAAATGATAATCCAGCCGCTGGAGGGACGACATGTCCATCATGACTAGGCCGGTGGAGGATGCCCGGCTTGCGCCCCGCGAGGAAGCGGAGCCCGCGTGCGCCATCACTTGCTGTTGCATCTGCAACATTGTCTGTTGGTCCTGGCTCGAAAGCCCCAGATCGCCGACATGGACAGCGGTGTGCTGTCCACCGGAGGCGGTGGCCATCGCGCCTGTGTCAGGCCTGCCGGGCGCGGCAAGCCTCCGATCTGGGGATCGATCTGGGGATGCCTTCAGACGGCAACGGCAACGGGGTCTCCGCTTGCGAGTGGCGGCTCGATTCTCGATCCAAAAGCGCAGGCTGGTGAGGCTGACGGCCGCCCCGTCTACGCTGAGGGAGTTGGCAGTTGCTGCTATGTCACCGTCGCAACAGGCATGCGCCTTGGTCCGTTGCTGCGATGCAACTGACTGGTGGCCCCTGTTGCCAGCCGGTGTCGGATCGACTCGGATGGATGAGCAGCTATTGGGGCCGCTGATGGCAGGTCAAGGAGCGTCCTTGCTCCTTCGGCTAGTCGCAGCGAAGGTCCCTGTCCCTCCAGGGGACGGAGGAGCTGCTCGGGTCGACAACAGGTACTGCAGGTACTGCAGGCTACCGCAGCAACTGGACACAGCACAAGGTATGCAGGTGTTGTCGCTAAAGGGCGTGGCGTTTGGTGCGTCGACGTGTCGTGAGCTTGCTGAGCTTGCTGAGCTTGCTGCGGTGACGTCGCTGGACAAGGATGAGGGCAAGGCTAGGGTCGGGGTCGGGGTCTGGGTCAGAGTCGGCAGTGGTTGTTGGTATGGCGGTAGCTAAAGCTGGCGCATTCTTCGGGCATAGCGCGCCGGCCGTCATGGCTTCAAGTCGGCTGCCACGTCAATCATCACAGCGGCGAAGGGTGGGAAGGGAGAGGGAAGTAGGGTATGTATGGCGGCTGCGGCTGCGGACACGAAGGGGAGGGCGGCGGCTCCCAGAAGGCCCAGAAGGCCAAAAAGGGGTAAGCAGAGCAAGATAGCAGGGCCGATGGCAGGGCAGAGCCCACACAGGCAATGCTGCTGCTTTGTTGCTCTGCTGTCTGCTGCTCTAGGGGTTTATTGCTTTACTGCTTTGCGGCGGCTTGGGTGTGGTCTCCTGCTCTCGAGTGGCGTGTGCAGGAAAGCCGTGCAAGCCGTGCAAGCCGTGTGCAGGCAAGCGCGGAAGACTGCAACGGCTGGCTACCTGCAGCTGCCACTGCCACTGCCACTGCGACCACAACAAGTCAATGCAACTGTCTGGCACTGCGATGGTGGCCGATGGCCGACGGCCGACCAATGGCGACTTGCTGGCGTGCAGAAGGCGTGCAGAAGGCGTGCAGAAGACGTGCAGGGAGTTGGCGGGCGGGGCCAATTGCCGACGACGAGGGGGAGCCCCGTCGTTCGTTTGAAAGAACCAGGCCCAGCGCCGAATTGGTGCCGGGCAGCAACGGGTGGACGGCGAGGGAGGAGGGGAGGAAGAGGAGGGCGGGTGCAAGGGCGGACGCAAGGGCGGACGAGGATGGGCCGGAAGATAAGACTTTGTGCGTCTCAACAGTGGCCAGGAGAGGATGGTGGGCAATGCACAGTGGAGGAGCAAACGAAAAAAAAAAAAAAAAAAAAA
>PYST01000142.1:71708-95622 GCA_003049485.1 Ophioceras dolichostomum
AAAAAAAAAAAAAAAAAAAAAAAAAAGGAGGGTCGCAAGAAGTTATGGATGGGATGGGATCGGGATGGGGGAGGAGGGTGATGAAGGGTCAATGTTGTATACGATGGATGGGAGGGGGCGCCACGGGAATGACAAGGTCAGCGTCAGTGACAACCACCACAACCACCACAACCACCACCACAATGACTCCCTTCCACTATCTTCTCTTTGCCCTCTTTCCGTTCGTTCTCCTCTTGGGCCTCCAGCGTTGGTCGCCTGAGACGGTCGATTGGTCGCCCGACCAGTGCAAGTTGCCCCGTCTCCAGCCTGCCTCTGATTTGTGATACCCGAGAGAGAGCCGAACCGGTGAGGATTTGGTGGGCTCTGGGGCTTCGGGTGGTTCTTATGGCTCTGATGGCTCTGCTGTGGCTCTGCGCATTCCCGCACGGGGCAGATCTCTTTTTCCTCTCCTCACATATCAATCTGCCTGTGGCACACCCACCTGCCGCGTTGGGACAGGACCTGGGGATATTGGCAAAAGCCCCCTAGGACTCCCACAAGTGTTCTGGAGGGGGGCGCCCCTCTGACCGCCGCTTTGGATGTTGAATATGGGAACTACAAGTAGGCCGGTGGTAGCCAAGATGGTACCGTAGGTACCGTGGGTACCTAGGTATTCCGGTTCCTCCTGCCCGTCCTCTTGTGCCCCGACGGGCAAGAGAACTTGCGGAGAGATCCGTGAGTGCGGGAGAGTGGAAAAGCGAAGGGAGGGGGAAAATTAAGAAGAAGAAAAAAGAACGGTGTGCAGGTCTGTGGCGCCCTTTTTTTTTTTCTCTCTCTCGTTAGCCAATTCTTCGGCAATGTGGTCGGAAATGCGCGTCAGCTGACATGCGCGTAGATTGGTTTGAGGTATCAGCTGTTCGTTCGAGCGGTCGCAAGTGCGAGGTGGGTTTGATTTGAGGCAAAAATGACCTAGATATGATCCAGGGAAGAAAAGAACGGAAGCGGGGAAAGCGGGAATGATGGTTATTAGAAAGATAAAGCAGCAGAGCAGGAGAGCAGGAATACTCGACAAGACGGTCTGATACGATGCAATGTCAAGGAGTAGTCGAGAGAGAGAGAGAGATTGTGTGTGTGCTTGGACTCGCAAGCTTGTGATAAGTGACAACCAGGAATCAGAACTGGTCCTCGTCGCAACGAGCCAGGAGCAGGAGAACAAGTAAGAGAAATCCAAGATCGGGGGAGGGTGCTCACCCAATTCTTATACCGTGTTCGCAAATCAGGAGAACCGACAGACCTGCCCCTTGCAAACAGAAGAACCAGACCAGGGGAAGAAACGACGAGAGGAGGAATTACGGTGAAGGGGGAAAAAAGATGGGCGACCGGAGGGGTTCGTTCGCTCGGTTCGACTCGCGGCAGGGTTCACGGATGAAGGTCAAGCCAACAGGCTAGGTAGGTAACTGGACCCGGCCATTTGGGAGCTGTCGGGATTCTCTCCGGTGCCACCGTGAGCCACCACCGTGACCATCATCTGCAGTGAGAGGATTTGGGGACTTTGGGGATTTTGGGAGGATGAAATGAAAGAACCGCTGGTGGGCCCGAGCAGCGCCGAAAAAGAGCCAATCCGGGAGCCATCGCGCTCTGATGATGCAGGGCGTTTCGCATGTGTGCGAGCGGGTATTCCGTAGTCGTCTGGGATATTGCTGGCTGATGCTAGAGGTTGGTAATTCGGTCTTTTTTTGGTTGAAAAAATATGACAGCCCACGTAGGAAAAGGAAAAATCAAGGACAACCTAGTCCGGATGGTCCAAGCAGGAGTATCACCATCGCACCTCCCCTAAGCCGTACAAGTAAGCCCACATGCACACACAAAGCAACAACGATGAAGGCCACTACCTGTCTGTTAGGTAGGACTCTCAACGCTTTGTTGGGGATTTCCACCCCTTCTAGCGCGAAACCTTATTCGTCAACGGGCGACTGGGCCGCCGTTGTACAAGGCGCCACTGGTTCGGGCTGGCCCCGAGCCCCGACTGTGAAGAAAAAAGGAAAAGAAGCAAGAGTGAGCCTAACCGGGAGGCCAATAATTGTTGAGTGAGGGTAGGGTTGCCAGCGCGTCTAATGGCGGCTTCGTTACACAGCATCCAAGACCTGCCCGAGTGACTGTGATATGGATGACCGCGTCGTGCTTCGGATATCAACATGCTGCATGGAACTATTCCGTACCCCGTACGTGTACGAGAAAGTGGACGGGATGTGGAATAACACAAACAGGAGGAACAGGAGGAGAGTTGTCATTCGGTTGTCATTCCCCCCTCTCGAGGAGCTCAACTTGGATCACTCTGGGATCGTCATATCATGCAGGTGATCATCTTACCTCGTTTCGGCCGAGCTTCCGCAGAATCGTCACATCTTGCCGCCTCCTACTGTATGTGTCGTTGAGTGGCATCATCCCACCCTCTCAAGAGACCACCGAACTGGCTGGAAAATCAAATGCCGCATACCAGGCAACAAAAAATAAGAAAGAAAAAACCAAGAAAGACGCAAAAAGCAAAAAGCAAAAACGGCAGCGGGAATAAAATCCGGGGAAGCTCCTGATCCTTGTCAACTCGTCACCGGAAAGTGGACACTGTGGCGTCGATTCGCAGCCCTTGGCGTGCTCTGGCGTGCTCTGGCGAGGGATAAAAGCGCGAATGGAAACGCCAGGAAGACGCCCGCGGAACCCTCGCTTCCCGACGTGCCGGGCCCGCGATCGTCAGACCGCTGAAGTTGTGTGGCCAGATCCAACAGCCGACACTCTTCTTGCATCACCGGAGTAGACTCGGCCTTTTCTTTCCACTTTCTTTCGTCGTTGCATTTTCTCTGGGCGTCCTGCTAGATGATGAGATTATTACTGGGGTCTAGCGGATGTGATGTGGTGTGTGATGTGTGTGCTTTGGCCGAGAAAGAAGGAGCATCTTCGGCCACGGCCACCTGCAGACGAACCTGCAGCGCACTACGGCACTACCTGCAGGACTCTGCAAACAACCTGAGGTCAGTGGCTGGCCTGGCCTCCTCCGAATCCCTGCCCCTGTTTCAATGGGCTTCAGCCTCATCGATAATCTTGCAGGAACCACTGCACCTAAACTGTCCGGACCTGGCTGTACCTGCATGCAACTCGAGCTTCTTCCGCTGCCTGGCCGGCTGGCTGGCGTGCGGCCCCCAACTGTCAAACCACCAACCCTACAGGATCTAACCTCCTACCCACCCTACAGGCCATTACAGCTGCGCTCTTATGATCCCCTGCATTTCCCACTCCCCTCCCGGCGCCCGCTATTCTCATCAACCTCAGAGTCATCCTTGCAGTTCATCCCACCGGCCCAATGATGACGATGCTGATGGTGACAGACAAGACGAAAGCTGCCACAAAGAGATATTTGCGACTTAAAACTCCCAAAAATCCTCTCTGCTAGCCGCCCTCCCACTCAACCCACGCGCCTGGCGACAACCCAACTCAAACCGCCCTTGGCCCCCAAAGCGAGTGTGACAGCCCTACCATCGCCTCCTACGTAGTGGCAAGCCACCATCCCATACCTAGAGGAGCCTTGTGGGCTTGTCGGCCATCCTGTGGTGAGCTACGTCCAGGTCATCAACAGCGAGGCCATGTAGGGATCGGTGCTCAGTCAGGACGGACTGGCCGCATGATGCACAAACATACAGGGGAAAAAACAGCCCATCCACCTCTGCCCTTACCCGCTTTTTCCAAAGCCGACGTTACGTTCTTGCTCTTGCTTCAAAGCAAGGCGCTGGAGGGGGAGTAAGCAGTACTGCTAGAACTACTATGTTTACATGGGCGGCACGTAGGATCATAATCCATATCCTTCTTTCGCTGTCCAGAACAAGGAGCTAGCTATAGCTAGGTACCTAGGTAGGTAGGTAGGTAGGTAGATCTCTTCGTTTTTGCCAACTTTTGAATTCGAGTACTGCGTCGGACTCCTTTCTGAGTGTCCGCCGCCACTCGGGTTCCTACCACCCGTGCTTAGAACCCGCCCGAGGAAGCATCCGCGCTGTTTGTTCTCGTGGCTCACCCCACGAGCCCACAAGCCGCCTCGACGTCCTGTTCCTGCCTCTTTGACCGACCTCTTGGTTGTTGGTATCCTCCTCACCGCCGCCGCCGCCGCCGCCGCATCCGTGGCCCTCAGCCGGGTTCCTCTCCCCTCCGACACGTTCTTGCCGCGTTTTTCGCTTCTGGGCTGCTCGAGGCGCCTCGGTCGCAGCTGCGGAGGACTGCACCGTTTCGTCCACACCTCTTCGGGAAGTCGCCAAGGACAACAAGCCTCGTGGCAGTTGTCGCCCCTGGCAGCTCCTCGCTTTCGACGATCGAGTTCCTGCTTGCTGGGGCTAGAGGAGGACCCACCGAGGCTGCCTCGTCGTCCAGGTGGCTGCGCTTTCTTTTCGATGACCTGGCCCGCGTTGCTGTAGCTGGCGGGGCATCGTCGGGGTTTCTTGAAAAGAAAAGAAAAAAGTCGGAGTTTGGCATCTCCTTGAGAATTACGCAATCCACTCACGCTTCGCACCTAGCAATTTGGCGTATTCGCCCCAGAAATATCTTTCTTTCTTCTCCCAAAGTTCACGATCCTCGACGGCCTCGGCTCGTTCTCTCTCTCTCGTCCTCTCTGGTCTTTTTCCCCGTATTTCTGCCGACTCCTCTCTTGCTTTCCTGGTAGCCAAACGCAATTCGTCCTGGGTCATGGCTGCTCTCTTCCGGGACACCTCTGCCCGCTCCTCAGGTGTCATCGCGCCGTATTGGACGCGCGAATACCCCATTTCATCGAAGGTTTCTGGGTGCACTCCCCAGTTGTCCGGACGGGTTGGCGTTGTGCCTCGTCCGCTTCGGTGGGCACCGTCGTTCCTGATAGAGACATCTTCGCTCCCCTCGACGATCTGGCGACCTGCTCCGCCGCAATGATCTCAGAAAGCAGGCCACAGGCAGCAGAAGGCGGCGACTGATAGGCTGGCTCCGGCGACGGGGGCTGCGACGGGTGGTGCTCTCGTCGATGAAGAGTGGCCAATTACCATGTCAATGTTTGGCCTTGGCTTCCCAATAAGACGGGCTCTTCAGGTTGGGAGTCGGATCTCCATCTCTGGGTCGAAAAAGGAGTCTCCTCTCGTAGGAGCCGTCGTAGGGTCTACACTCGTCCTAGCCCTCATCGAAGTAGGTCTCCTCACTGCTTAAAAGCTGATGTCCTTCATGCCCAAATGATTTTATGTTTATGAGTGCATCACGAACGAGTGCCTTGGCATTTTCTACTCAGGATGGGCTTGTATTTCTTGAAAGAACGAAGTTCGTCCTCCCAAAACTTGGGGTCGTCGAGGTTAGGGGACCATCGCCCTTACGTTGTTTAGATGAGATCGCAGGTCACAGCTGTCGTAGTCATGCGCAACAATGATACGCCGAATAACTCTGGTTTTAATTTGATGGGGTGCACAACATGTTCTTAGCCACCGTAGGAAACGAGTGGCCGTCCATTCTGGCAAGACTGTAGTCAAATCAGGAAAAGAAAAAATGAGAGGGAGAAAGGGAAAATATCGAGTAAAAAAAGGGTTGGGCTCAATGGTTGGTCTGTCGCGGCTGTACCAGAGCATATCAGTACGAATAGTGGCCGGCCCCCAAAAGCCAAACCATTCCGCATGCATCTAACCTCGTCACTCTCCAGGCCACCACAGCCGCACTCTTGCGATCGACCGAATCACGCCCATTTCCTCTCACCTTGTCGTCAACCTCAAAATCCTTACAATCGATCCCACTGGTCTTGACGTGATCCCGATAGCCACCCTCCGAGCCTCGCGTGTAGCGATAACCTGACTTAAACCATCCTCAGGTAACAAAAAACATTTGAAAAGCAGATTGCTCCCTGTGAGCCCTCCTTATTCCAAGTGCTATTCCGAGCATGCTCTCTCCCAGCTTCGTGCTTCGTGCTTCATTTTCACACTAAGCCCTTGTCCTATATATCTCTCCGTGTCTAAGACCCGGCAGCTAGAGTTCGGACGGTACCGAATTCACGCACGCACACATGCAAGAAAATAAAACCAAAACCTTCACGGGAATAGCCGCGGCGGGGCGGCGGCAGAGCGGCAGATGGGGGCCCCAATGGTCCGGCGGGGGCAGGAGCAAGACGGGCCTGATCCGAGAGACTGGAAACAACAACGGTAGGTCTTTCCTTCGGACCTCTCTCGGGCTAGCAGCCTCCATTCCACACGGCGAACTTCAACAGTGTATGAATGCTGCGTGGCATAATCGATTCTCTTTTGTCTTGCATTTCTCCACACTCAGATCTAGGCGAAGCAGGGCTTACCCTCAGCGGATCGTAACAACAAGGCTACTCTACTACTTACTGGACCCTTTCGCACATCAAAGTCGTCTGCAATGGATTCTATCCCGCGCGCTGTCAAATTGCAATACGCCAACCCTCCGGGGAGATTGATACCCCGGAACTGTGATGGCCTGCTGTGGTACGAGGCCTGAGCCTATCCTTATCCTTGTNGTGGCCTGCTGTGGTACGAGGCCTGAGCCTATCCTTATCCTTGTATCAGTAATGGGGACCGAACATGACATGTTCTTTTTCTTTCTAGCAATCTGGAACCATGGCTTTACGGGGAAGGAATTTCTCTTCTATCTCCTCTCCCTCTGCTCAACGGAGCAGCCTCGGCTCAAATTTCTGGGCCCCCGAACACTCTTCGTGCTTTGCTCTCTTTTAGTAGTTGTCTTTTTGCTTTAGTCGAAACGCCTTCCCGACGGACAATTAGCCTACATCGGACAGTATCACGCCGTGATCGGGGCGGACACCCCCGTGATGTTGTGCTAGGACGACGAGTCACTAGCTACTCAGGTATCTCCGACCGAGCCGGGCTCGGAACAGACTCGAGGCAATGAATGCCAATGGCTCCTCCTTTCTTCGCATCGTTGCCTTCACCCAGAGAGCAGAGCGGGATCGTTGCTTCCTTGTTCGTTCTCTAGACCGTATATCTTCTCTCCGTGGCTTTCCTCTGGCTGTAGTGCTCAAGGCTCCTCCCAGAGCGACTCCCAGGCTCCGAAGAAGAAACGACCCCTTGAGAACTATATAGAATAGACGGAGAAGTCTCGCTTGTGCCATCGGTCGATCATGCTTTGTCTCAGCTTCGCTGTTGGCCTGGTACTGCTCTCTGCAGTGCTCGGCACGATTCTCGACAATGGACACCCGCGGGCCAGCAACTCTCTCAAACGGAGGCCCACATCGATCCTCGCTTGATGATGACCTACCCTGCGTACGTCCCCGAGATCCCCTATAAGGAACGCTGGGACTCCAAGAAGCTGTCCTGGTGGTCGTACGTGCCACTCCGCTCTGCTCAGTTCTGCTCCGCGCTGGTCACCTAGCCGGTAAAAAAGCACAATACTCATGAAAGAAGAGAATTCTGACCTGCACCAACGTCAGTGCCACTGGGTGTCCCTAGACTTCGCTTCGGCTTCACCGGCCAGCATATCCTCGCCACGCTCGGCCCTCTCACGAACGATCCCACACTCATTGGCTACCGCGTCTCCGGCCTCGACTAGTAGTTTAATAACCTCACGGCCGGTAAGACGCGCCTCCTCATGAGCCCGGACACGCTCCAGTCCGACGCCATGGCGCCGATTGGCCCCTTGGGCTTCGAGATGAGGATCCCAAACTAGGGCTATAGCGTGCAGATCGCCAACGTCCACGCCGCGGCCGGGAAGAGGCTCGTCAAGCTGCCGGACTACAGCAGGCGCATCGAATTCCATCGGCGACAGCCTCCAGTGGGGCAAGTAGACGCCCTACGAGGTGCTCTCAAGCTTCGCCTTCGGCATCGGCGAGGGCCTTGGTCAGCCGGAGTACTCTGTGTTGGTCATCCCGGCCATTTGCGCCTCGAACCAGGACTGCAGCGGCAACCCGTGCGGCCAGGTGTATCAGTGGTTCCGCATCTCGGGCGCGGGCTGGAAGGCCCGCCAGATCCGGAGAGGTCAGTCAAATCGCGCGGCGTGGAGGAGAACATCTCTTGGGTGGCAGAAGAGGAATCATCTTTATATTGAGATGCCGTTGGTGCTTCTGATGGAGCAGTGGGTACGTGATGCTGGACCATTTTGACAGGAGACTCATATCCGGCGTCATGCAGACAAATCCCGAGCCTTGGGACTCCAAGAACCACCCAGCAGCTGACCTTGTCATCACTAACATCGGCATAAACGACTAGAACTCGCACAGCAACGTCACCAAGACGAGCTTTGTTGACGCGCTCACGAATATCGTGCAGGGAGTCCACAGAGTCTGGCCCGTCGCCCATGTTGTTCTGATGGTGTGTAGGTGCTCGATCGGTCTTGCCACAATCACTCACCCGCCAGACCCGTGGCAACAACACGTCCACCAGCACGCGGTCTACATACGCCTCGGACCATACAAAAGCATTTTACTGACAGACAAATGCGCTTGCTGCATGGTTGACACTGCCTTCCCTGCCCTGCCTGCCCTGCATGCCAGGCTTCTACCAAAACGACAACACCAACCGCCAGACGATCAACTTCATTCTGGAGATCCTACGGCGTCTACGAGGCCTTCAACTCCAAGGCATGCCTGGAAGACCTGACCGTCTACGACGGGATCACGAAGCAGACACGACCCTTCGGCCGATCCTCGAAGCCGTTCGTGCACTACTTCAACACCATGAGCATCCCCCAGCACAACGGCATCGGCTCCCAGTGGCACTCCACCGACGTCGGCGCCATCAAGGCTGCCAGCCACGTGATCCCGTACATCAAGAACATGTACGGGTGGAGCTGTACGCCATTGGTCCAGAGTAATTTGCTAGTCTCTTTGCTTGTGTAGTATCTACCAACTGTATGGAGCTTCCGCGTTTCGCTCGATCAGGCACTACGAGGAAGAGTACTGGCGTTCGTTCAGAGTATGCCCCCACCCCCTTTCATCAGTGTAACTAGGCGATAAGGGGAGAGCATCTAGTGTTGTTCAGAAACACGCAGATAGTTGTCTCCCATGCCTGTGTTGTGATGTTGTTGTTGGGGAATATCTCCCCGCTCCCCGGCTCGTCCGGCCACTTCCCGACGAGGAGAGTCAGAGGAGAGGAGGCAAACTCTGAGAGTTTAGTGAAGCTGACAAGACTAATGGCAATCACATCACAGGGTCTATCACGAAACCCTGCACTGGAACGACGAGCCAAACTACTAAGTGTAGATGCTGCTCCAAGGACTGACTGCAACTGGGGCACGAAAGAGGTACATAGCCGATACAAAGAGGGTACATGGCGAAACTTTCGCTCCTCCGTCCACGCCCTACCTGACACCCATGCACCCATGCCATGGAGGTGCCCCGACCATGTCGTTGCTGAAACAGCAAACATCCATCCTCCTCCTTCACCTCCTCACCCTTTTTTCCCCACGAGCCCGTCACATTGGCTTCCTGTGGCAGAACAACCACGCCGCCGCCATTTTGCCACTCCCCGGAGAGAGAGGGGGGGGGGGGGGGTGAGAAAGCATTGGAGTAGGGGGAAACAGGAAGTTGCGGCAAATTGCGGCAGGCTATCTGGGTACCTCCCGTCGCTCAACGAATGATGATATTCGTGCTTGTGCGGTGCTTTTATCCGCGAGCGACATGACTGCATGCTTCTGGAGTTGATGGATGGATGGTGCGACACGGCCACGAGCTCGAGACTATCTGCCGGACGCCCGCCTGGTACAAACCATGCCTGGCCATGATGATCGACGGCTGTGATTCTCGTCGGGGGTCTTGCCTGGCAAGGTACAGCAGGTCCCAGAAATAGAGTCGTGAGTGGGCTGCGACGACGGCCAAGCTTTTTTCTTTCGTGGCATGTCGTCTCCTCTTCGACAACTTGCGACCGGATCCGGATCTTGATTGAGAAAGAAAAAGACAGGGCTGATGATTTTCTTGATCTTCCACCGAGATTTTCCTCTCCAGATTTTCATCCTGATTTTCCTGATTTTCGTGATCGTCCTCGGCTTCCTCCTTCCTCTCCGAATTCGATATCACATCACTGAAAAGAGGGCCACGTTCCCTCGTGCATGGAATGGTAATCACACTGAAATAATAATAGGGAGAGTACGTGGCACTAACTACTACGTAAAATTGTTCTCTTTCCTCTCCTCTCAGGGATGTGCAACTAGCATGGATGGTGCATGAGTCGCTCGCTGTCCGTGGCCGTTCGGTTGATCAGTCGGTCAGTCGTCGTCGACATGCATGGTGAACCACACACAACTTATCACTACTAGATATGCATTATGCCGTCCGTCTTATTGACTAGGTAGGTACCTAGGTAGCGTTTGACTGTACACAGTACCTACGACATAGCCAGTCGCCTATATGGTTCGCTGTTGAAGCACCATATGTGATCGTGTCACAGTCTGGACATCAGCCAAGGCAAGAGCCAAGAACCTCGTCCATGAGCAAAGAAAGGCTTGTTGGGTTTCCTCAGGCTGCCTCTACCCTGACTGCTCCTGCTCGAGCTGTCACTACCGAGGCTGCCACTACCGAGGCTGTCCCCGACCAAGCTGCCACTGCCCGCATTGCGCAGGCTGCTCTTTCACGGACTGCCCTGACCCAGGCATCCGCTATCCAGACTAGCCCACAGGCTGTCCCTACCCAGGCTGCTCCTGCTCGAGCTGCCTCTACCCCGGTTGCCACGATTCAGGCTGCCCCTATCCCGGTTGCCGTTCATCAGGCTTCCCCTACTCAGGCGGGCTCTTCCCAAGCTGCCCCTATCCGGACTAGCTTCTCACAGGTATTCCCTACTCAGGCTGCTCTCTCTCGTTCAGCTGACCTGACTGGTTCGTTCGAAGTGCGACGCAAAAAAGAACAAGAACGATCTGCCCATGTTCCCATGGTGTCGGGTTTGAGAAACGACAGGGTTCGTCCGGTTCCCTCATGAGCTGCTCTGTCCGGATCGCCATGAGCCCGAGAGCCCCTGGCCCCACCACCAAACGAAGGCGGGAAGGGGTAGGCACACATCAGATTACAGACGACGTTTTGACAGGGGCAAAAATAGAAAAAAAATAAGGAAGAGAAAGATCGGACACTGGGATGCGAAGAAGAGATGATGATGATGCACGAAACACTGCTATACCTTGTACACATATGCACAGAAGAGAAGGATAGAAAGACGCATGTTTGGGCCGAAACTGTCAGCGGCATAGTCTCGGACGCATAGGCACAATAGGGCGAAAGTGACACACGAGGAGACTTCAAGATAACGCAAGAAAGACGAGAAAGACCCCAAAGAGAAAAGCAAACTCCAAGACCCACGCGCGTCGAAGCGGCGCTTTCGATATCACAGGATGGTAGTACAACTGCAACCACAACTGCCGCTTGTACCCTCCGAGTCCACTCCAGCCAACGGACGGCGATCCCAAAAGGGTGTATGAACCGTTCATGGGCGATCGCCGGCGTGTGATTGTGTGGATTTGCATGTATGTGCGTATCCTGAACGGGAGTGTCACGATGGTAACAAGGACCAGGTGAAGAAAAGAATGAAAGCACAGAGCGCACACGACTCGTTGAACCTGTGCGGTGTGTGGGTGCCGTCGGTCTGGATATGGAGTATACATAGTAGCAAGAAAGCGCACACAACACAAACTCCAAGCGGGCACCGCCCACTACCACAGTACAGGCGTGTGGCGGGCGTCGGTGGGATCGCGACCAGGGGCCGGATGCCTCAAAGGACTCCTTGCTACCGGGAAGTTCTCTTTCCATCTGAGCCCCCAGCCCTGACCCCTCCTATCACTCCTCCTATACTAGGCCTACAAGGTAATACCGTGTGGTTTCCAAAGCTCGGAGAGAAAAATAAAACTGATCAATTAAATTAATTTGAACGAGGAGTCGACAAGAGGGAGTTCGGGAGTGTGCAAACGAGAGTGAAGGGGAAAAAGCTTGGCCGAGGTAAAATCCCCCAGGATTGACGAAACGCATTGGAGATCCGAAACCCTAATGGATTGCCGGGCGGGGGTGGACGAGATTTTGGGTGACAGGGGCAGCTGGGGGGATTGGACATGGGGGAAGTACTGGACAGCGCGGGTCAGGAACATCGAAGGCTTTGAGAGATCGCAACACAGACAAAAAAGATGAGATGAAGCAAAAACAACAAGAGAGGAACCTCGCTCGCCACCGCCCGTTTGACATCATGTCTATTTTGAGAAGAGAACAGGACAAAGAAGATCAGATGAGATGGCAGCTTCTCTTAGGACATGGGATGCCGTTGTTTTTAAGCCGATGAGACCTGGTGAGGGCGAATTGACTTTCATGATGCCGCGCAATTGCGGCCGCTTACACCGGACAACTCAGCAACAACACACAACTGAACATAGAGGCTCGGAAAACTCAGCCACTCAAAAAAACAAGCGCGACAACCCGCCCGTACTGTGTAAGCGTTTCTTTCTCATTATCAATAATCCAGAGGAGCATTCATTCTTCAACGAGGGTGAGGCACCTGCAACACTCTTCTTCTTCAACAACAGAGTGGGCGGTTCGCTGTTGTCATGGTGGGTGGGTGGTGGAAAACCCCCCACAGCGCCGACTTGAAACGCAGACACCGTCACAGCTTTTTTTTCCCGTCCCGCGTCGCGTCGGCGCAGGAGGAGACCTGTTCCTGCTGCTCGCTTGCTCGCTTGCGCGTGCCTGGACCATTGTTGTGGCGCTTGGCCATGGAAACCTGGCCTTGCCAAGAAAGAGGAGACAGAGGCGAAAAGACTCTGCAGCCTTGGGGGCGGAGTTGAGTTGAAGATGCCATTCGGAGGATTGTTTTTTCTCACTGCTTCGCAAAGTTTCAGGGGAACGATATGCTCTTGGACTCCGCAGTGTCCACTGATCAGCTACAGAGAGGAGAGCAACGGCAGTGGGAAATAACGGGGCGCAAATCACCACCACCTCCAGTGCCTCAACCCCCTCCTTTCTGTGGTATAGCGCAGCCCGCTGTATAACATCTCGGTTTTGACAACTGTTCTGGCGCCAGGACCGCCTACCACCCACCCTAGCGCGTGCAAACGAGCACAACGTCGGTCCCAGAGCGCTACCACGCGGCTAAACCCGACAAAGACAGGACGCTACAGCTACGACGACCGAGCACTGGTAGCACGCACCAGGGCCACGAGTCGTGGAGTCCAGCGCTAGCTACCTACCTACCTAGCCTACTAGCCAGCCAGCACTCATCCCGTCAGGTACAACTACATGGTCGATAGAACCCGAGAATGACAACGATAGTTAAACAGAATCCAAGGCCATACTTGATACTTTGTGATAGGCTCCGCAGCTCATCATCAACGAGGGGTTTCCTTGGGCTCTGTGCAATCGCCGGTGACCCGTGAGCCCGTGCTGCGCGAACGACAAACCCTGGTGCGTGCTTTGGGGATCGTCCGGCCGGGGTGGGTTTGAGTGGGAGGGGAATGAATGGATGCGATGTTCGGCAGGGATCGTGTTTTTCAAGGAAAGCTTTTTTGGGTTTGGCTTTTGCCCAAGAGCCGGCACTGGTGCTTGCTTGCTTGCTGGCTGATTCTTCGCGTTTCTGTTTCTGCGTGGGTAACTTGGCTTAGCCTCCCCGTGCTTTTGCGCCTGTGATGCTTGTTTGTGCTCGTGGTGCTTGTGCCTGTGCCTGTGCTTGTGTCCCGTCCGTCCGTCCCCCTCGTTGTGCTTGTCCCCTGAACGAGTGCAACTATTACTACATGAGCTAGTCCACCCGAATGTTGCGTGCTCTGCGTGCCACCACAGCGACGACAAACTAGCGTTGCCTCATCACAGCCCCGCTCCGCTCCGGTTCATCCATCAATATCCTGCTCTTCGCTTCGGGGGCTTGCGGTTTCACCATGAACCGTGCGGATTCTTCCAGCTAGGCAGGGCGTGTAGCCCTGGCTGCCAGGAAGTTAGGGCGTGTGCTGTGCTCACAGGCTACAGGACACAAAGTACTCAGTGTGCACGGGGTACAGACTAGAGAGAGTGCCGTTGAGGAGTGGCACTGACGGAAACACGCTAAAATGTGTGATGAGGGCGGCGGGGGCAATCATCATCACTTTTTTTTTCGTCTTGGCCTGTCTGTGTTGAGGTGTTTCTGTTTGTGCTTGTGCTCTGTGCTGCCGTGCAAAAGCTGGGGGTTGAGAGGCATTGGTAAGGCACGTTACAGGGAGTCCGAAACAAAACACTTTATAAAGGAAGTTACGAAAGTGCCTGGTTTTGCTTGCTTCAGTTACTTGATGAACGAGGGAAGGGGTCCGTCTCATCATCAGAACTAGCGGCACATCGTTGGATCTTTTTTTTTTCACGACGAACGGGCGAGCGGGCAGTGGGCGTCCGTGAGTTGATTGTTTCTGCTTCTCCTCAGCATCATCAGTGCTGCTTGTTCTTGACAGGATATCTTTCTAATTTTGGTTCTCTCTGTCGTCTTTCATCCCAGCTATGTGCGAACAGTGAAGGGTGGGTTTGGTTGTTTCGCGAATCTTTCGACGAGGCGTGACAGAGTTCGGGTGAAACATCAGACTTGTTGGTTTTTTGCTGGCTTGCTCAGATAATTTTTTTTTTCTATTTTTGCCTCTGTCAACGTTTCTAGTTTGTCTGTCCTCGCTGCTGCATGCATGCAAGCAAGCAAGCACGCAATCACGCAAGCAAACAAGGGTCGGCCGGGTCGATCGGACGGAAGACCGTTCGCTGTACGACCTCTACAGGTGGTCACGGAACGGGTCCGGCCGGTTGTCCGACGGCAGTGACACGGCGCCACCGGGGTTTTGTCCCGCTGCCCGTATATGCAAAGACCAGAGGCAGAGTAACCGCGATCAGCGAGGGCTCTTTAGATTTAAATTGACCTTGAGCGATCCGATAATTCGTGACGGGCCGGCGCCCTCGAGCGACACGTCGCCAAGGAAAGGTGTCACGAGACGGATTGTGTCGATAGTTTCCTCGCGGAAAGGAAACATGCGAAAGGGGGCCGAGATCGCTCCAAGATACACGTGGCGGTGATTTGAGACACGGCATGTATGTACATAATGTGCAATATAGTGGTTGCAGAGAGAGAGAAGACCACCCTCTCCAGTAGTGGGTGGTGGGAACCTGGAAGCTGAGCCCGTCGGCGGCGTATTGAAATGGAGGGGAGGTGTGCGTGTATGCAGAAAACCGCCACCTGGATGAGCCGCATCAACGGTCTTGAACTTTGGCCACTGCATTCGTCCACCGACAATAGCCAGGCTCACGACCTTGGTCCTGCGCAAGACATAGACTCATGGAATATTTTACCTCACTTTTCCCTCTTTCAAATTGCGCACAAGAATTGAGAGAGCTCCTCGAGAGCTCCTCTCCCTGTGTCTCTGCACTTGCGCTTTGATGATCTATAGCATCCCTCAAGTATATATCGGGGGGAAAAAAAAATAAAAACTTTGTGGTGGCGATTGAGTTGGTGGCAGGTTCCAGTTTTTGCGGTCTAGTTGGTCGCTGCTGCTGCTCCTTGTTGTGTCCCTGTCGCCGAGGTGGGTCCCCCGGCCAGTTCCCCGGGCTTCATTCGCCCTGAGCGATTTCTCTCTCTCTCTCTCATCAATGTTTCTTCGTTGCCCGCCCCTTGTAAGCGACCGAGGCCCCCCGGTGCAGATGCTGCGTGCTAATTGATCCTGCAGTTGGGAGGACTTGCTCTGTTGGGAAAAGGAGCAAGTCCATCCCCGAGCTGGTTCCCCTGTCCAGGATGGAATCAATCCTTCTTTCTTGCTTTCCGTCGTCCCTTATTATTATTTCTTCTTCTTGTCATGTGCATATGTGACAGCCAAATAGAGCAAGGGTCAACACATGGCGGCCAAGGAGCAAGCTTGCTTGTCACGTTCAGGCACGAGCGAGCTATGCTGTCCTCGACTGGCAAGCAATATTAGGAATGAGGAAATACCGCTTATAGTATAGGTTTGTTATAGTCCCTGATTAATTGTCCTTCCCTTGCCTCTGACGGATCCCAGGATCTTCCCCCTAAACAACGAAGTTCCGCGACCCCGTTGTTTTGATGGTCTCGGCTTGGTTTGCGTGGGTGCGTGAGTGGGTGGGTGCGATTGATGATCATGATGTCCGAAGGAGAAGATCTTCGCTGTGTCCATCTTCTCTCGTTACTCTTGCCTACACAGTACCACCTCCATCGGATCTGTTTGCCGTGTGCTTGCTCGCAGTTCATGGAGCATTTTCTAGTAAGAGGAATGAATTAAATCACCAATTGCAGAGAACGGAACGAGTGCGTCAGCGTGCGAGAGATCTTTGCTGATAAATATTCACTTTTCTTCTGGTGCGAAGCAAGCTAGCACGATGTTGGCGGGTTGACCAAGCCAAGGCATACAAGATAGCAAGGTAACGAACGAAAGAACGTGGTGGTAATAAAGTCAAAAACGCCCATGAAAATGCTTTAAGAACTGAGAAAACGACAGTTTGCATATAACGCCAGATGATGGCTTTTGATGCTGGCTCATCATCGGTATCCAAATTTCCCCATTCCTTTCCGAGTTTCCATTTCCCCATTTCCGCCCACCGGCCGTTGGCGCAAGTATATACCTTGCCCAGTAATACATAATATGAAGCCCAAAATGTTTGGTGAAAAGTCATATCGAAAACATAGAAAGGTTGATGGTAAAATGCTCTCCGAAACCCTTCCCCCTTGACCGTATCGCCGTGCGCCAGTCTCTCGGTGGTAAGTAGAGAAGTAAAAGAGAAAAAGTTGTGGCGAGTTGGTCGCTTGTGTGATGGAAGTGATGAAGAAAAATAAAGTGGTATCGAGTTTGTCGCCAAAAAAAAGTGTTTGTTCGAAGCCGGATTAGGTTTTACCGTGAGGTTGTTCTTCATCCGTCCCCCATCACTCTCTGGAAGGAGGGATGATTAGAGGTTATTTCGTTGTCATAGTAGATTGGTTATGTCGGCCGTCTCTCGATTATAAAAGACAATAGTAGAAGAGGAAGGGCAGAATCGAAGGGGTGAACGAGTGGATGAGTGAATGACGGAAAGAGAAAATTAAGAGACCGAAACCAGAGAGGACCCGCTGCTGCTGGAATCGACGTAGTTGTGGCAACCCCGCTCGTGGCGCTTCATGTTGCTCCTGACGCTAAAGGCCTTGCCGCAGCCGGCGTGAGGGCACTTGAACGGCTTCTCGCCAGTGTGCGAGTGGCTGTGGATGCGCAGCGAGCTGGGACGGGAGAAGGCCTTATTGCAGGTCTGGCAGATGTACCGGTCCTGAGACTGCGGGAAGGAGTTGGCGGCCGAGGGAGCCATGTAGTGGTGGTGCTGCCAAGGGTTGTGGGCCGAGGGCGCCAGGGAGACGTTGACCGGCAGAGGAGGGAAGGTCTGGGAGATGCGAACAGGTTAGCTGGGTGGATATCAAAGGGAGGGAGAGTCTGCGCAGAGTAGGAAGATAGGAAAACTCACCTGAGGAAGCGGCCTCTGGTAGTAAAGGCTGGAGATTTGGGGCTGCGGAGGCGGCGTGGGCTGCATGGTCGGGTAGTAGGCAGCCATGGGGTTCGGCTGGCTCATGGACTGGCTGATCGGCTGGCTCATGTATTGAGGAGCCGCATACGCTGGCTGGGCAAATGGAGCCTGGACTGGCACCCGGGAGACGCTGGTGGCCATGGGAGGATGCGAGTGCGCGCGCTCTGGCGGCTCGACGTGGCCCAGGGGAGGCGTTGACTCGTAGAAGTAGTTCGAGGTGGTCGAAAGCTGGCTCACCGACCTCGTCGAAGGCGAGTTGTAGCCCTCAAACGACGCCTCCGAGGTCATGGGCGGCGTCGGGGGCAGCTGGGCACGAACAAGCGGGTTGAAGTGAGACGAGTTAGGCCGGGTTGCAGGCTTGGTTTGTGTTGCTGTTTGGTAGCATGTCAGTATGAGTATGAGAGTAGCCCAGGTGTCTCGAGGTGGCCTTCCTGCCCTTACCTTGTGGCTGCTGCTGCGGTGATGATTGTTGCGACTGTTGCTGCTGCTGGGCCTGGGCCTGTTGCGCCTGAGCCTGAGCAAAAGTCTGAGCGGTTGGTGATCCCTGGTCCGCCATCACCAGCAGGTTCGAGATCGAGGGCAGAGAGACCTTCGAGCTCTCGTCCATAGGTGGCGATGGTGGGCCCTGCGGTTGGGTCATATAGCTGTACGACGACTGGGGGCCAACATAGTGGCTGGAAAGCACGGCGGCCGTCATTGTGAAAGAGTGGTTCGTGATGCCGTGGTCTTGTTGATGAGTTGACGAGATATGGTTTTTGATGAGTATCGATGACGACGAGATATTAGGTTAGTAGGATGGTTGGCGGGCAGTATATTAGAAGACGATGATGATGGAGTATGGTTCGTTATCCAAGCACCAGCTGGGAGGTCCGAAGTGTACAGTGAGGTTCTTGAATCTTGAATCAGGAAGGCCACAAGAGTCTGGGGGACTGAGAGAGGTGGGAGGAGTGGATCTTTAAGTATGCGGTAGAAAGAAGCTTGTTGTCGGGAGGAGGACAGAAGAGGGACCCAGATGGATTTATCTCAGATCTCCCGGAGCAGGCAAGCAGGCTGGGAGCCAGCCAGGGCCGGAGGAGGAGGAGCACTGGTCAAGGTACATGGCAGCCGATCCGAGAGGACATCATCCTCCTCGTTGATCCCTGGGGCATTCGCGACGACAGCAACCTGTCACAGGTTCTCTGTGGGTCTGACCAGGACACATTCAGGTTACGACAGACCCGGGATGGTCGTTGATCGGAGGGGAGGGGAAAGGGAGGAGAGGAGAGGAGAGGGTCACGGTCAAAGTCACTCCAGCGTCGAGCTAAGGTACTTTGGGTACCAGCCAGCAGGGAGCCAGGAGCCAGCAGGGAGATGACCTCAGGAGCCATGGCAAGTAGCACTGTAGCACTGTAGCAGGAGCACCGAAGAGGAGACATGGATGGGCACAATATTGCTCCAGTGCGGTCTTGCTCTGACTCGGGGTGCATCGAGGGGGAGGATGCTGATTTCCACCAGCAGTAGCAGCGAAGGTGAGGGGTGTCCATTGATGATCCGTGACACGATGACAGTGTTTTGGGACAGGGGAACCCCCTGCTTTGTCCCCAAATGTCCCCAAGACGTCCCAAGACGTCCCAAGAAGACCACTTGAGACTCAAACATGCGGCTTGCGGCTTTGCGGCTTTGCGGCTTTGCGGCTGGCTGGCGCCTGACGCCGGCCTGACGCCTGATAATCGCTAACAGCAGTGAACCCAGTGAACCCCAGTGAACGAACCCCGTCAGTTGTGGCCGCAAAGCAGTTGGACGGGCTTCATGCTGCTTTCTTTCCCTCTTCCCTCTTCCCTCGCCATGCCACTGCCATGCCATTGCCCTGCAGGGTGGGCTCGAGCTGTGACCGGATTGTCAGGCTGATCTTATGCCGTCCCGTCTTCCAGTCCTTGTCTTTCCTGTCTTGGGAAGAAGTTTGGAACCACACAAACCACAAAGCTGCCATCCCAAAACCCCAAACGACGTCGACCCCGTCTTTTTCTTTTTCTTCGCTCTCTTGTACCTGCATACGAAGCCGTCTTGAACGTCTTGTCGTCCGTTCTGCAAGATATTTCCGGAACGCGCGAGCACACAGAGGCCGATACAGGCCGATACAGGGCGCGCACTGGCACGCACACTCGCATTGGGATGACATTTTCCCTGTCTCTGCTCGTTCCAGAACGTCCTTCTGAATGCTCCGACCTGACCAGATTGTCGAGGGATTTGCCCTCCTCCTCCGGTTCTAGCTCGGATCCGGATTGTTCCTTTCCTTTCCCACCCTCCCTCTCATCGCCGCATGTTCGTGCAGTGTTGCGTGTGCGTCTTGCCCAAAACCAACCACCAAAACCTGTCCAGCAGATCATCGGCCTGCCGCGATGAGATCGTGCGAAATGCTCCGGATTTACTACAGGGTGCTTGTAGAGCAGTTACAGTGCCCATTTCGTCTCCATCTCCCTTCCTTTTCTTCCATCGTCCACAGCGCCCCCTGGGCTAGGTATCAACAGGCGAGTACCATCTTCACAGGAAGAGCATTACTAGACCCAGGCAACTGCTCTGTCCGCCAAGGTGCAATGTCTGGTTGGTTTTTCACGCCATGCTGTTTGAACTGGTTTGACGCCTGGACCGCGTAGGAGTCTGAGCCTGAGCCTGAGCCTGAGCCTGAGCCGGAGCCGACCCAGACTTCGGCAACGAGAGGGCCTAGTACACACACACATACATCCATCCATCCTACACCGTACATAACCGAGAACTCACCAGATGCGAGATACAGCTGGCACTGCAACCTCAGGCTGTATGTATGTAGGGTGCGCAAGATGAAGGGGATGATTCTGCTGCAGGAAATCCCCTCGCCTTGACTGTTGACTGACACCGGGTTTCCAAGAAGGCGGAGTCTTTTTTTTTAAGGGGAAACTCCGCAGACGCCGGGAGTTGACGAAGTGTTCCGAAGCGGAGTGGACAGAGTGTGCAGTAGTATCTCCTACTCAGCCGGCTTCCACGTGTGAGGGAGAACGTGTTTGTGAACCACATCACTCACATCATCATCACCGGTCTATCCCTCAGATCCCACATCCAAACGCTTGGGGATCTGATCGGGAGATTTCATCGCTTGCCTCTGGTTTCCCCCCTTCTTTTCCTTGTCTTCGTTTTATTTCTGGCGCCACCTTTCGGCATTGAGTACCGGCCGTTCTGCATGTAGCCTATGCTATGCGTTCCTTACTTGCCACTGTTGGCTGGGGCTGGGTGAAGCGATGATATAAGTTAATCATATCGCTCAGCGCCAAAAAAAAGGCACGATGTTTCCGTTCGAGGACATGAATGCTTGAAGTGTTATGTTCTTGATCGGCATGAGGAAGGAAAAAACCTGAGGCAGAACGAACGATTCAGACCGGTGCTGGAGCTGAACTGAGGTGAGCTGGGCGTCCGTTTTGCTAGTCTCCCTGGCTCGATCCGTACATCACGACGACCAACAGCGTAATATTGAGGGAGGGGGATATACGAGCATCTCAACGCATCAACATGTGGGAGCCACCGGCCGGTGCGCATCAATCGACCGTGTTTCTCATCACCCAGAGAAACAGTCTTGGGCGCGTCTTCGGAAACCAAGGCTAATCTCAGATGGACAGCTCGAACCATGGAAATGTCGAGTTAGAGTTTTGACTTTCTCTCCCTTGCTGGGCTTGGCTTGAACTGAAGCGAAAAAGAAGAAAGGGTCCGTGTTCCACGATGTGTGTGCTTGGCTTTGCTTGTCTGCCGCCGGGAGCGAGGGAAGACTGAGAGGGAAGGGGAAAAACAGGGGGCCAAATCCATCGGTCAACGGAACCTGTATGCTCCTGTTTTGAAAGCCGCGATGACAAAAGATGCGGTAACAAGAAAGGGCCACACATGCTGGCCTTGATCATTGGGGTCTTGAGAGGCTTACCCTCCCTCCGTCCCTGTCTGTCCTGTGGCAGGAAGGCTGGACTTCCGGTGCTGTGATGCTACCGCACTGATCAAAACCTGACCAGTGATTCACGGCCAGTCCGGGGGAGGGGATTCCTGCACATCTGCATATCCATCCCATCCAGCTTGGGAATCTGATGCTCATGTCTTGCCCGACTTGGTCGTCGACAGCCCGAAAAGGGAACTGGACGTCGTGCTCTTTTCGGTCGACGCCATCGTCCTCTTTGACCTCATCGTCGCATCATCCCATGTTCCCAGTCCTTTTCGCCTCCTTCGCCGCTTTGCCGGTGTCATCTTGTCATACTGCAGCATGTCGTCCGGTCTTTTCCTCCCTTTGCTCGGGGACGTCCGGTCTCAAGTCAAGACCACCACCATGCAGAGATGTTCAGCTTCAAGAGAAAATATCAACGGACTTCCTCGAAAGTGCCGATCGGTGTCGAGTGATGTCCGCTGTTGCGTTCCTTCTTGCAGCAACTAACAGCTTTTCCGATGCCTGCGGAGATACCGTGGTAGCCCTATTCCGAAACTGGCATGGTTGGGGATGGGCTGGGAGATGAGCTGAGCAGCTGTGAACTCCAGGAGATAACATCCCACGGCGGTGGCGTCCTTCAATCCCTTCTGAGAAAAAAAGAGGCGCTTCGGACGACACCACTACAAATTTCGATTCCACACCTCAGCACAATTCTTCATCCCTTCTGCTGAAAGTGCAGCCGAGGGGGCGTCAGTTGCCACGTGGAAAAATCGATTTCAGGCCCGTTCGTGCGCCGTTGGGGAAAATTTGCTTTTCTGCCTAACATCCAATTAGAAGTGTGACTCCCGTGCAGTAGCGCCCAGCCACAACACTCTAACAGCAACTGCCACTAGGGTGACGACGACGACGACGACGACGACGACGGACTCAATAGGGAGGGAAATATTGGATTCTGGCGTGCGATGTTGTTGGATCTCTGTTTTTGTCTCGCTTCTGCCACCAATAGCTTCTCTCGGGAAATTATGAGATGTTGCTACAAATCTTGCCTGGTTGTGCGCTGTTTCGTGTGTGAAGGGAGAGGGGAGAGTCCGTCCTCACGCGGCTGGTAGCGCTGAACTCTGTTTTTTCCTCCCCACCTCACTTTCGCATCCTAGGTGTAGCTTTTTCCTGGTCCTGATGGCTATCACTGCTGCCATAACACATACGATTGCAATGGTCAGTTTTCCTCGAGCTCTTGTCGCCGCCTGTTTCTGCTCGAGATGGGATGAGACTTCTTGAGAGACAAGCTTCGGTCGGATCGGCTGGGATCTCTCGCTCGATCTGCTCTGATCAGGATCATTCCCGGGGCAACTCTCCCTTTCCCCTTGAGATCAGAGAATCATACATCATACCACGCACGGCAGATGATGACTGGCGATGCATCGCATGTCGGTATTTACGACAGCCCGGGATTGTATTTGCATGGCGAGAGTGCACGCTGTCGCCGTTGTGGCCTGTCCTTGTCCATGCTTCGTGATGCTCCTGATGATGATGATGATGCTGCTGTGTGCCGTCATCCGGATCTGGGGGAACCCGATCTGTGTTTGATCACCATACTCTCTTTTTTTCTCCCTGTCGCCTGTTTCGCATCACACTGACATCCGGGCGAGGCCGGATCTGGGGCAGCCCGGACTGAGTCCGCTTTCTAAGGCCTTACGAATGTCAATGTGAACGGCGGTACACGTTGGGGCCAAGATGAAGCCTGGGCAACCTAGGTTCAACTAGCAGCTTAACTCATCTATCACTTACACTACGCTGCCTAGTGTGTGTGTGTGTGTGTGACTGACTGATGTGGGTAGCCTCTCATCCCACCAACAAACATGCTAACATCTTCCGACGTGGCAGACACCATGTCGTGTGGTTCGAGGCCGTGACACCTCGGAAGGTCTGTGATCGTGTCGTGGAGGTTCACTTGATGCAACGGACACGCTTGACGCAACGGACACGCTTGATGCAACGGACATACCCGTAGCCGCCCTCGGCCCTTATGGTGATTTCGGTAGTCCTCTACTACGAAATATTGGGAGTCGTGGCTTGAAGGGAGGAAACTAGCGCAAAAGTTTAACTTTGCCGCCACCCGCCCGCCGTCCCATGTCATGGCTGGACTCCGACATCTGGATGGGGCATCTAGATGGGGCCCTCCAAGCTGCCAGCTCGCGGCAGAGCATGTCACGCCGAAAGAAAAGAAGTTCGGTTGCCAAGTCTGAGGTTGTGAAGGTGTGAAATCAGGCTCTGAAATCAGGCTCTGAAATCAGGCTTTGCGACTTGTGGGTGTGTCAGGGCGCTAGGAATGGCGTTACAGGACTTTTTCTTGGGCTTGGCATTTGATCTCTTGTATTTTTTCGGGCCAAGCTGTGGTTGCCATGGGCTTCCATGCATGATCGTCCTGAGGCCCCGTCTGTCACGGATACTAGGCTGAAGTCCATGCCGTCCTCAGCCCCCAAAAAATTAATGTCCCCGCAAAATTCTCTCTCCCTTTCACACCACTTTCACCACTGCACAATTATGGCCAGTTGTAC
>PYST01000143.1:0-95537 GCA_003049485.1 Ophioceras dolichostomum
TTAAGAGAAAAATGCACAATTCCGTAGTGACTTCAATTTTGGTGTGAAACGCTAGTAAAATTAAGTCACTGCTGAATTTTTCCTAATCAGCCGTCCCCAGGCCCTGTTGGGGGCCTGGGATTTTGATCGAAAATAGATCCCCAGAAGTATCCGTGGTACTTTTGGGGCCTCTGTTCTTGAGACTTGTCCTCGGGCGATCGCGCAGCTGATCTGCGACATGGTAATGCCCGGCCTCCCTGAAGACCATGTGTGCGGGGAGAACCTTTGTTCTGTGGTGTTTGGGTCTGTGGCACAGTCCAGCTGAACATGTTCAGAGATCCATCCTGTAAAACATTCTGGCGTGGGGGTTAAAAAGTCCACAGAGCGTGCACTGAGTGTGGTCATGAAGTTAACTGGAGCCCCTGAGCTGAGGTGTCAGAGCCCCATCACGACTACAATCATTCGCATGCCGGGGCACAACTCAAAGTTGGTACAGCACATAACCGCATGAAGATCTCCCAATTTTGCCCTCTCCTACTCCAATCGGAGGTTTCTTTTATCCCTGGGCCGAACATCAGAAGCGCGGCCCCGCTTTTAGCCTGGCCGTCTGTCAGTCACAGCGGCTGACAGCGACCAAAGCAAGCCACTCACCTCCTCGACTTGCTCCTTCTTGCGTCCTGCCAGAGCAACATGTCCGGTTCCTGGGTAGCCACCTCTTCCGTCTGAACTTATTAAGGTTGGAATTAAGGTTTTTGTCGATTCGACGTTGACGGTTTGGAATGCGCGGGTGCGCCTGGTGATGTTCAGGTCCTTGGTTGGTGATGATCGAGCTCATTCAGAAATGGGGATCAGGGGCTGATGCATTATCATCTGGCGGAAGGCCAACGAATCCACTGTCGAGTCGACGTCTGGCTTCTATGGTCGCCTCACGGGCACTATCGTGAATGAATGGTGCTGTGTGGAGATAACGGGTGGAAGAAAAAATTCTTTGGCAATAGCCCGTTTAGTACAGGGCTTGTCAAGCCTCAACTAGGTACCTACCTGCCTAGACATGACTGTAGCGGTCCAAGGCATTGGGCATATCTCTGGCATGTTTTCCCAACAAGCGCGGCATATACTTGGCATCTGGAAAGCCTCTTAACACAACCTCCAGGTAGACGGAGAGAGAAAATCTAGATTTGAATTAAAATAAAAAAGGTAGAAGAGAGTAGAAAGGCAGGAACAGGAGATCGCGGCGGGGCTGCTCGAGAAAGAGAGCACAAGAGGGTATCGCATCCAAGGAAAGGGGTTATAACAGTAAAAACAAGGAAGAAGTGAAGAGAAATCCATCCCACCCAATGACATCGACAGCATTATCCTGTCCCGTAGACACGTCGAGACGGAGTCGTGACAAGATCAAGCCCAGCCCAATCCCAAGTCCAACCCAGGCTAGCCTAGCGCCTCCCTGCCTGAACACCAAGCCAATTCCGAATATCCCATATCCCGTAGCCAGAGCGAGGAGCCCCTGAGCAGAAACAATCGAAACAATCATCAGCCATCAATGCTCTGTTCAAACATCCCCTCCCAACGCCACCTACCCAGTCTTCTGCCCCTTACCGCTCGACACCGAACTCGTCAAGCTCCCCTTCCTCGCCAGACTCGTATTCGACATGTTCGCCCTCGACGGGTCAACCTCGACCGACACAGTCGTGACGGTCTCGCACTGAATCGCCATGCCCATGACCTCCCCACCGCCCATCCCGAACCCCTTCAGTGACGGCTCCTTGCTGCCCGACCCTCCTCCTCCCCCGCTGCTCCCGATCCCATCCCTCTTGCCCCTGAAATCCATCATCCCCCCGATACCGCCACCACTACCGCCCTTCCTCCCAACATTCCTCAACGTCCTCAACCCCCCGCCCACAACAGCTCTCCCATCCCACTTATTCCACCTCTTGTCCTGATGACATTCCCCCTTCCTGCTCCCATCCCCAACCCCGCCACCACTAACAATAACCACATTCCCGAACTTCCTGCCCGGCGGCGTGCGCATAAACGCAAACGTCTCGATGCCCGTGTCCTGCGTGGGCGGCGCATCCCCAGAAAACACGATGGACCGCCGCGTCGTCGAGTACAGCGCCACGTCGAGCCAGCCCGCCGACGCGATCATGGCGCCCGCGAAGCAGAAGTACGCCAGAGACACGTCGTTGCCGGCCATGGAGGCGATGCGGCCCATGGCGAGTGGGGCGGTGCAGAGCACGTAGATGATGGGATACAGCAGGAAGGTCGGGTGGCGGGCGGACTCGGGGATGGGCGGGAGGCGCTTTTGCGTGGAGAGCGACGTGGTGGAGCTTGCGATGGTTGCGGTTGGCGAGCGAGGAGGCGGGAGGGCACTGTTGTTTGGGTCCGGGTTCGGGTAGTGCTCGCGGCCACCGCCGCCGCCGCCGCTTGTGGTTGTGGAGCTGCCGCCGCCGCCCGAGGAGGTGGTGCGGGCGGTTGAGAGCGAGCATTTGGAGGAGTGCCTGCGGTGGAAGTGGAGGTGGAAGAAGATGTAGAGGTAGATGGCTGATGTGAGGGCCAGAGAGATGAAGATCCAGAGGTAGTGGAGGTTCAGTCGGAGGTCCTGGTAGGCGGAGTTGATCCAGCACTGGGAGGAAGAAAGAAGAAGTTTGCTGTTAGCATGGAAACAGATAGAACAGAAAGTCACAACGGTCGTCCAGCCGTTGTCTTGTGTCCTCAGACGTCTAGAGTTGGATACAAGGTATGATGAACGGAAACCCCAAAAACTCACCCAAGCACCAGCACGAACGTACAGCCCGCCGTCTTTAGCCCCGTTGTTGGTGATGATGACGCCCAAGATGGCGATGCCGTAGTTGAACGCCCACAGCGTCGCGATGGAGGAGTAGAACGCCCAGGTCGGCAGCCGGTAGCCGCGGACGACGCCCAGGTAGGTGTGGATGGCGATGGCGGTGATGAACAGGCTCGAGGCCAGGTCGCCCGTCGAGACGAACCAGCCCTGCGCCCAGCACGCCCTGCTGCCCACGTCGACCTTGTCGCGCGTCAGCCAGGCCACGTTGAGCATGAAAGCCAGCGCCTGCTGGATGTCGGCGAAGAGCAGGTTGTAGATCAGCATGAGGAACTGGTTGGGCGGGTTGCGGCGCAGGCGTTCCCAGAACGACAAGTGGCGACTGTTGTTGTTGCTGTTCCCCGCCGCCCTGCTGTTGCTTCGACTGCCAGGATAACCCCAGCCGTTGCTGTCCTTGTCCGGACACAGGTGCGAGTCTGGCACCAGGAAGCCGTTCACGTCCGATATGGTCGGCGATTCTGGCTCAGGAGACGGCGCCCTCGCCTCAGGGGTGCTCTGCGGGTCGAGCTGCCATTTTACCAGCTTGAACGTCAGGTAGACGAACAGCACAAGTGACGAGAAGAAGGACAGGAAGCCGAAGAAGGAGACGGCCGCCAGCCCATGGCCGAGCACCGGCGGCAGTGGCGATATGCTGTTCCGCGAGTCCTCCGAGTCGTATTTGGAGGGGCCCTCGAGGGCGGCCTGCTGGAGATGTGAGAGGAATTCTACCGTCATCCTAATCGTGGTGATGATGGCTATTGGCGGTCTAACTAGTCCCTGACTGGTCCGGCAGCAGAACAGAAAAGTCTTGAGAAAGATGTGGATTAAGGGAGAACGAGAAACGAGGCCAAGTGGATAGGTAGATGTAAGTGTATACAAGAAGAGAAAAGGTGAAGAACAAATTACGGATGATGAGTTCTCAAAGTGATGATCAAAGGTGGTAAAGGAAGATGATGGCGATGATTATGTAGAGAAGAAACGATCAAGCAACTGTAAGCCACTCATGTGGTGAAGATGTGATGTGATGGATGGAAGAGAAAGGTCCCTGATCCTGGGGAACAGACTCGAGATCTTCACATTATTCTCCGAGAAGACTGCAAGAAGGGGAAATAAAAAAGAGGAGTCAAGCAAGGAAGGTCGGTCTACAAGAAGAGAATAGAGCAGCGAACAAAACAACACACCCCGTCCGTGTATGGGAGGAAGCGAGAAGTGACCAGAAACAACAGCCCAGGAAGCGGGAGTCGATGTTTTTAGATGTGGAGCTGAAAGGAAGCAGTCCATCCATCCATCAATCCAACCATATTCGACTTACATCCGGGAGGGGGCACGGAATATTTCTTGGCGGCCAATGCCCCGTCTTTCCCACCTCGCCGGTTGTGTGCGTGTGTGCCTGCATCATCGCGGATCTTCGATGCAGTGCCGCTGACAGACTAGAACTTTTTTTCATGGTTCCATTTGTCGAGTTTGGGTAAGTCTGCGGGAAAGAATCTGGTGGGATAGAACTTTGGTACCTAAGGAAAGAAGGTCAAAGGCGTATGTGGTGTGTGTGTGTATGGACAGGCAGGAGGGGGGAAGACTCCAGACCTGTGCCGATTCTGTGCCATGGAATTTCGATGCTCGCCGCCCTGGAACAAAGTACCTCCCAGCCTACCTACCTACTTAGCGACTGAAGATGCGTCCGCTCTGGCCAGTGCTACCACACTTGTTCTATGGAAAAGTTTCCTTCCGTTCCTTGCGTTCCTTGCGTGCGTGATTGCTTGCCCACGCTTGCCTAACTCGTACCAGTCGCCTTTCGCAAAAGGTTTGTGCTTCCATCCAAGTCATCCCTCATGTGTTCCAGCGCTGTTCCATGTTGAAAATAGCCTGAACCAGTCAGCCAGTCTTCCACTACACCACCACCTCAACGATTTTTGGGGGGGCACAGGCATAGAAGGAGGGCAAGGAAAGAAAAAGGACCAAAAAGGTTCAAAAGTGCCGTGCGCCGTTTTGTTCGTTATTGCAGCTGTTGGACATTGTGGCTGCATCATCATCAGCCTGCATGTGCCGCACGGGAGAACCCTTCGCGTCGCATTTTTCCACAGACTCTTCTGTAACGACTTGGCACTGCAGGCCTCGCTGCAGCAGATTGAAGTGCATTTGGGTCCCAGGTGTACTTGTACGTGCAGTTTTAGTGAATGTCCTGCAAGGTCTGATCAGAGTTTGGATGGAGGATGGAGGATGCAGGTTCTTCAAGGTTGTGTACAATGTCTCAACATCAATTGTGTGGCGAATCACTTAGAGAACTGAAGTGCAGTGCTCTGACGATCAAAGTGTTGCCTTTTTTTTTCGAAATAGAAAGCTTATTACAACGTAACGACATCGCCCTCGAAGGGGGCTCCCTGTCTTATCGTCTCGTCGGTACCATCACACTGTGGAAAGACTCCGGTCCCTCTACCGTAAACGTCAAACTTGTGAGCCAAGAACATAACATCACACAGGTAGTATCGACGTTGAAGGGAAAGACCATGCAGTGCAGGCCTGCCAGACCACCACTAACGGCTCTCTCGCAGGAGAACGTTCGCCAACGGTAAGATCGGGTCACGGGTGAGATCTCAACTGTGCTCGTATCGTTCCACCCGCACACGCTCTCACACGCACACACACACACACACACACACACACACACACACACACACACCACTTTGAGTATCTCCCAGTAGTCTGGACTGGGCTTCCGAAACAATCAAAAACGTTGTGTGTCTATCCACAAGCCGCTGGTACCTGCAGCAACCCTACAGCGAGATCGCCTGTCTTCCTATCCCGATCCGGTGGTCATCACCAGTCCACCACAGATTCTACTGGATGGTATAATCTCCGCTCGCATCTGGAGACGCCGGATATTCTGGCAGATAGACCTCCCGCTCACATCCCGCCAGACTGGCGGCCGGCGGGAAATAAGGTAAGTCCTCTCACCCTTGACCCTTGACGCCCCGTCTCGGAGATTTCTTTTGCCTTTTTCTCCTTATCTTCATCAGGGCCAGCGAGGAGGTGATCTACTGCTCTTCACTTCTTTAACCTTCCCCCCGGATTCGGAACCTCCCTGTTCCTTGCTCTTCTCGCCCTTCCTCTGATCAGATCAGGGGAGGATGGAGGCTCGTCGTTCGGGAGAGTCACGCTGGGAAGAGCGAGATATTGTGAGGGAGGCCCAAATCTCAACTCTGGCATGAGCAGGGGATGGAAACATATTGAGGCTCAATTCATCATCTCGTCGGAGAATTTCCTTCCCTGCGGCACGTAGGACGGCTGGACGGCTGGACGGCTTGGGTCCACAACCGTTCAATGCTTCTCGGAAGCTGAACGTCTCCTCCTTTTAAGACCTATCTCCGCATTATATTACCCCATTTGACGGAAATTTGGTAGACTTGGAGGGAACGGTGTGAGGGTCTGACTGATATTTGTAACTGGTGAAGTGAGGGAGGTAGGATGAGTTGCTGGTGATTACTCCGCACGCATGTAGAGAATCCGGAGCCCAGAAGGTGGGAAGGCCCGGGTCCGATCATCCCCCTCTCAGTGAGCCTCAGCGAGGGAAAACATCAGACGACGGCCCATCTGCGTAGTAGCTCCATCAGAGACGGCAGTTCTGGGCTCCTGGGCTCCTGGGATAATGAGTACATGGGCCAATATTGCCTCTGAAGTCATCAAGACGAGATTTAGGTTAAGTGCCGGATATAGAGGATGTGTTGGAAGGCCAGGGTTCCAATTGGAAAAGACACGCGTGTGGTAAACCGATTCTATTGATCTGAATGATGTACGAGGAAGGGAAAAAGCTAGTCTACGCGTGGGCCGGAGGGAGTGCTTTTGTAGGCGACTCCTGAGGGTCCACGTGATCTGAGGTCTGTTGAGGTGGATGCCTTGATGACTGAGGCAACTAGTTCCTCATGGGTGCAGAGAGGTGCACCCAGTGGTTCAACAGGAGGGTTGATTATGTGAGTCTGTGACGAACTGAAGTGGTAGGCTGACGGGTACTCGCCCAACATCAGTGTTTGAGCGGCGACTCCTTCGCTGACTTGAATGTGTTAAGAGAACCACTATGAGCAGCAAGTAGTATGATAATGTGGGCTAATTTGCCCTGCTTGGTCACGATGGGACGTGCCTATATCGAGTACCGCTGGGTTGCACGGACTTGTGTAAGGTCAAGTCCTTTCAAGCGTGACCCAGGGGCATGACTGCTAGTGCTAAATCCTCGTGCTCAGGTATCACTAAGGGACCAGCGTACTTGGGAACAGACGAGCTGGGTATGTAAGCGGAGCCATCGTCCCAAGTGAGGGGAAATGACGGAAACGTCCGCTACGCAAGCCAGCGTCCACGCATAAGCCTTTGTACACATGGGGATTGTCTTTATCTTTCTCTAATTAATAGAGGTTTTTCTCGGTCTTGCTCTGCTGAAACTTGACAGATCTCACGCTCGTGAAGGATGGGGCTCGGGCTCGGTGTCGCGGGGGAATCGACCTGGCCCCGTGAGGTTTGCGAGGTCTTGTTTGTGCCCTCCGCGAAGGACAGCGTGAGTAAGGGTGGCGACCTGGCACTGTAAGGTCAGGTGAGGACCAAGAACTTGAATCAGGGACTTGACCTAGACTGGTTGTCTTTCTGGTTCTTGGCCAAAGTAGAGTGCATCTCTCAGCAAAGGCATATCTAGTATCTTTCCGGAATTTTTGTTGGTCGGTGATAAAACTATGTGATATAATAAATATCTGCCATGCTGTGTTTTCCCGGGATTATTCGCTGCCGCCACACCTCTTTCTCCTTTTTCGTGTGGGAAGACATCATGAGTTGGAGACGGGCTCTCCCTGTGCGGTCATACGAGCGATGTATACAGGTAGCTTTATAGCGCGATCTTCTGGGGTTCAAAAGATATTGCTTGGAGATCTGTTGGAGCCATCTCCTCAGATCTAGGATGTGAAGGCGATATCCTAGGGGCTTGCTGTATTGTCGATGTGATATCTTGTGGGGACATCATCTGGCCCTAAACCTTGCTAGCCATCGTAGATATCGTTCGATAGCCACAGTTCTCTCTACCCCTGAGAGGATGTGTTGACCGCCAAAAACAAGGATGGGATACAACCACCGTGTATATTCAACCTCACAACCTCTCACGGTTATCAGTCGCTACCTTGACGCAAGACCAACTCAATAGGCCGCTGAAGACTGATACGCGGTGTTTATCGACTCGACTAAACCTCTGTGTAGTTCTGAGCAAGTGTTAGGCTATCCTCGCTCAACCAACGAGATTCTCTTCTCTGTTAACCACTCATCCTGCCCACTTTATGAACATCGTGGGATTTGCCTCAAGAGGGAAATCCTTGTACGTATCTGAGCCATAATTCAGCTCCGCCCGAATTTGATGGATCAAGAAGAATGTCTTTTGATTTTCCTAACCCTGAGACGTCGTCGATATGCCCAAACACTGGCCGTCAGTAAGTTGTCATGATGAGAGGGACACTGGGGCAGCAATAACCTCCTAAACGGGGTATCTGGATTTGAGGCCAAACACAGGCTGAGGTAAAGGCAGCCCGGCCCAGCTCTGTCACATCATCACTCAACCCAGATAACATGGCTCAGCCCATCCTCCTGTCCCACCGAGCCCGGGTTGCCCACCCTCAGATCGGCCACCAGCCCGCCCAGCCGGCCAGTCGTCGCGTTCCTCGCCAGGATCGCCACGTTGCTCGACGTCTGCCCCCCGACAGCGACCAGGTCCCCCGCGGCGTTGATATCGAACGTCCTGGGGAAGAAGGCGAACGCGCTCGTCGTCTCCGCGAACGATATCGCCCCCGAGGCCGGGTCGATAGCGTACGTGGCCAGCGCGTCCTGCTGGGCGCCGAACGAGCGGTCGTTGCGGTTCGCCGCGTACAGGAAGTTGCCCTTGACCTGGACCTCGGCAGCCTTGGCGCCGTTGGGCGCCGTCTTGCCGGGGCCGAGGGAGGAGATGGTCTGGGTCTTCGTGAGGCTCATGCAACCGGAACCGGACGAAGAAGGATACGAGGCCTTCCAGGCGGAGACGGAGTTGGACAGCTCGTTCACGACGTACAGCATCGTGCCGTCTGGCGAAGAGGGAGAGGGAACCCACCAGGCGCCGTGGCGGGGGCCGTCACCCCGGCCGGCCTGGGCGTTGGGGCACGCCGTGAGCATGCCGGTCGTTGGGTTGATGGAGAAGATGCGGATAAGGTCCGCGCCCAGGTCGCCGACGAGCAGGAACCTGCCGGTCGGGTCTGTGAAAGTTGAGTGAGGGTGAGGTTTGTTTTGTCGTGGGTTCGCGCCCGGCCCGGACATTGTGAAGCTGAGCTTCTGCACCGGCTGCGAGCTCGCCGAGAGTGGGAGCTTGAATGTCAGTATGGCGGCACCATCGCTGTCCGAAATAAAGGGAAGACTGAGTTAGTAACTGAGTTCCGCATCAAAAGGGAGGAAGCCATTCCCGCTTCTGGTGAGATTATAGGCGGAATCTTGCGCTCTTCTCTTCGGAGTCAGGGGCTGCTTACTACTGGGCTGTTGCAATGAACCCCTTCCCATCCGAACCCCCATAGAGCCCGCTATGAAGCTCCCCCCCGCTCCTGGCCGTCGCTAAAGTCCTCAACGCTCCATCTGCACCGACTGAGAGGGCGGTGACGACGGGGCTGCCGTAGGAGGATTCATCTGTGCAGTATACGGTTCGAGACTCCGGGTCGTATGTCAGCCAGCTGGGCATCGACCCTCCAGCTCGCAGCGTGGACTTGAGGGCTAGTTGCCCCTTACCCCCGCTGCTGCTAGGAGGGGTGAACGACAGAGAGTAAAGGCTGCCGCTGAAGTGGGAGACGAGCAGTGTGGCCGCCCATGATGCCGGCAGGCACGATGCCAGGCAAGCCACCAGAAGGGTCCTCTTGACCCACGCCATCCCTCCCGTCGTACTCCTCGGAGAATAACAGGGGAGCGAGCCCTTTTGGTGGTAGTATGGGCTGATGGTGTGAGAGATACCAAGAGGTGGACTATCTGCACGACCTCATGCTGAGAGCGAACTACAAGGCCCGGTACGGGATATCGGGAAGCATGAGCAGTGCGGAGGATTGGGGCTGACAGCAAACAGATCGCAAGAGGCGGCTTCAGTTAGTGAGCGCATCTTGGGGGCTTGCTGTCCTCTTCGGCGAGCGTTTCCCCGTCTCCGTCTGTTGTGTATTGATGCTTAGGTGCTGGAACCATGTCAATGCTAGCAGCTGCTTTGGGGAAGGACAAAACCACTAGAGCACCTACTTTGCTGTTTGGCGCGCCAACCCTCCGGATGCCGAATCGGGATGCTGTTCAGCGGAATTGCGATCCGCGGTGATCGTGCGGTAAATAAACGCAGGTGGGAAATTTCCATACGGACTAGGGGCTCGCTCAGCATCAGGTGGGTAAATGCAGATCAGAGAAGCCATATTCTACCGACGGCCAAAGACAGCCAAAATCGCAGTATCGGCGGTTGAGTGCGAACATCGGGGAAACATATGCCCAATCAAACATGTCGGACTGCCTCCCCAGGTGCGAAACCTCGAAGCGGGAGTGGGACACACGGAAGAGAGACGAAGAAGTTCTCCACAGTGCCCTCTGCGATGCTGTATGTTGAATCCATCGAGATGCGCTTGGCGAGTCTTGTGGTCGGCGGCTCCAGAGGCCTGAAAGAAAATTAGGGCTGGGCAATGTGCTTGATGAGCTGATGTTGTACGGCGTCTTGTTCTTGGATCTGGTCGTCGAGCGGGACTGATGCCGGTACTCGAGATGAGATTCTGGTCAGGGGCCACCGTGGGATCTTGGGGGAAAACACAAGCTCCGCCGAAAACCTATGCGGGGTTTTATTGGTATGGGACGATTTGTTTGTTCCGATGCAGTGCTAGTTGCGCCGAGCGTGCCGGGCCTTGTACAGGCATATGTTACGGGCAGAAAGGGATGATGGGACGTCTGATGTTCCTCAGTGGTGTCGTCGGCTCTCCGAGCCCTTATTGAGGCGGCACCAGAGCGACGGGTTGGTATACGTCCACCGGATAATATGGTCGAGTGGGTGCTGTCAGACGTACAATTTGGAGGCAGATGAAGTCCGTGGATTCGTTGTTGTTCCAACAAGCTAGCGTATGCTCCCCTTGCCTCATGAACACCAAGGGCGTCTCAGCATGTCCCCTCTCGGGCATGGAATGGCAACGAGTCGGAACGCCGAGGCACCAGGACATTGAAGTGTGTAAGCCAGACAATTAAGAGGGGTTCTGTCAGGTACCTAGGTAGGTAGATAGGTATCTAGCAAGAGCTCCATGAACGGGAATGATGACTGGGGAAGAACAAAAAAGATGCACCTGAATCTGGGCAAACGCCGTGCTGCGGCCAGGGCTGCCCTCCCTGTTCAAAGCTTATCCCTGAATTTTGGGAGCCCTTCAAGATCGCCAACACGCTGCTAGGCCGAAGACCTGACTGGAACTGGAAAGGCATGTGACGCGAAGTGGCGCACTGGAGAAAACAGCCTGTTTCGAGCCAGACTCGTGCTGAGGATCTCAGAAGTGAAGACCGGAAACAAAAGCTGCTGGTCCTGCCAGCCGCCGGGACGCTGGACATTTGCGTGTGACACGGGACCAAACCAAGCCTTCTAGACTCTAAGAGACGCGACGAACGACTGATGGATGCATGGCCATCAGCGATCTCAAATTGCGGCTTGCCGTCTCAGCCTCGAGGGGCAGACGGAAGACGACTTGGCAATGCCGGCCGGTCCCGATGTTGTACCTGCTCCTCGCGTTGGTTTGCGCATACACGTGCAGATGTTTTCCCCAAGCTACTCCTCGAGCCGGAGAGGCGCCGACTTGGGGAAATTTGGAGATCGGAAGAGATGGGGTAAAAACGAAGGGAAAGTCGGCAGAACTTACCGGTGGCACCATCTTCCCGCTCCTTGATCTGTTGGGTTCCCCGCGATCCAGGAAGATGGTGGCCAGAGAACTAGATGAGCTGCCCAAATTTAAAAGCCTGATCATGTCCGCCATGTGAGCAGAACGTGGGATGATGGATGGGCTCATACTGCACCAACGGACCAGTTCGCTGCGGAGAGACAAATGTCGAGGGCCGGAACAGGATCCCAGTGGTGACAAGTGACGACAAGTGACGACGACGAAGTCGGAGTATATCTGAATCAAGCCTTCCACGGACCCCAGATTCTCGAGCCTTGGTTAGGTCGATCAAGTCGATCAGATCGAGTCGATCAGATTGCGGGGACCCCAGGTCTCAGTCGCACTCCCTCATCACCAGACAAGCACCTGACAGGCGTCTGACTTAAGCACCGTACCCCTGCCTCTATACCTCCCTGCGGCACCTATACACCCAATTGTTGCACATCCCACCATGGCACGCACTACAGCCGCCGTCATGACGGCAGCAGCACTCCTGGGGCTCGCAGCGTCGACGTTAGGCGCCGCGGTGATGGACAAGCAAGGGCAAGTCGAGGACTGCCTGAAGAGCGCGGGAGTGCCGACGGACGCGTTCAACGGGGCCGACTGGCAGATGGACTCGACGCCATTCAACCTGCGACTAAACTTCACGCCCATCGCCATGGCCACACCGACCACGATCAAGCACATCCAAGACGCGGTGGCGTGCGCCGCCAAGCTCGGGCTCAAGACCAATCCCAAGTGCGGCGGCCACAGCTACGCCTCGTTCGGACTCGGCGGCGAGGACGGCCACTTGACCATCCAGATGGACCGCATGAACACGGTCAAGCTGGACCCAGAGACGCACATCGCCTCGATCCAGGGCGGCTCGCGGCTGGGGCACGTCGCCTACGAGCTGTACACGCAAGGGAAGCGCGGCTTTAGCCACGGCACATGCCCAGGCGTTGGCGTCGGCGGCCACTCCCTGCACGGCGGGTACGGCATGAGCTCGCACACCAAGGGGCTCGCGCTGGACTGGATGGTGGGCGCAACAGTGGTGCTGGCCAACTCGAGCGTGGTCAAGTGCTCCGAGACGGAAAACCCGGAGATATTCTGGGGCATCCGCGGCGCCGGCTCGTCGATGGGTGTCGTGGCCGAGTTCCGGTTCAAGACGTTCGAGGTGCCCAAGGTGGTGACGTACTTCGTCGCCTCGGTCAACTGGCGCCAGGACACGGCCGCGGATGGGCTCAAGGCCATGCAGGACTACGTCGAGAATGTGATGCCCAACGAGCTCAACATGCGGCTCTTCATCACCCGCCAGTTCGTCAACTTCGAGGGTCTGTACTGGGGTAACAAGGCTGGCCTCGAGGCCGGCCTGGAACCGTTGCTCAACAAGACAGGCGGCCGGCTTCAGTTCGCCCAGGAGGACGACTGGCCGGGTCAGCTGAGCCACTTCGGTAACGGCTTGAGCCTGGACCAGACGCGTCCATATCGCATGGTCAGTAGAATACCCACACACCCAGACATATCCAGACGTACCCATGCAGAAGACAAAAGACACAAACAGGAGAAGATCGAAGGCTGACTGCCCCTGTCCCCGGGTCTCAACTATCCATCCGCACAGTCCGAGACTTTCTACTCGTCTAGCCTGTACACGCGGGCGCTGAGCGACGAGGCGATCAAGAACTTCGTGGACTACTGGTTCACGACGGGCCGGGCCACACGGCGGGACTGGTACGCGCAGATCGACCTGCACGGCGGCAAGAACTCGGCCATCGTCCGGCCGACCGTGGACTCGACTGCATACGCATACCGCGACTATCTCTTCATGTTCAACTTCTACGACAAGGTCGACTCGCGTACGCGCTACCCTGACGACGGCTTCCCGTTCCTGCAGAACTTCGTCACCAGTCTGTCCGGAGGCCTGCAGGAGGGCGAGTGGGGTCAGTACATCAACTACCCGGATCCCCAGCTCAGCCAGGCGGCCGCCCAGAAGAGCTACTGGGGCAAGCACCTGAACAAGCTGCAGGAGCTCAAGGCCGACCTGGACCCGGAGGACCTGTTCCACTATCCCCAGGGAGTGCAGCCCGCGCCGAGCCGGAAGAGGTGTTCGGTCAAGCATTGAGAGACGATAGGGTCCTCAGTAGGGGAGTGACGGGGAGGACATGAGAGAAGGCATGAAAATATCGAAATGATCTGTCAAAGATCTGTATATAACAAATAGAGAGAGATATGAAAGGGGAACAACAGACTGAGATATGGCTCTTGCATCTCATTGACGACCCAGTTATGACCCAGTGGTGGCATACTGATGATGTCGCAGCTGTCAGCACCCAAACCACCCATGCCGAAACCCCGCGTCTCCCTCTCACTTCTTGCACGACTATTATACCGAATGGGAAACTCCCATATTGTATTCAAATTTCGATCAAGGAAATAAAAGGGGTCTTCAAGGTCATTGAAAAGATTTATGCAAAATGGGGACGCGCAACGTCAAACAAGCAAGGGCAGGCAGGGCAGAAAAAGACACGAAGAAAGGAAAGCCAGCATCATGACCAATCAAAAGCCCCTCATTTCACAAATCGAGAGCCAAAGCGGGCGCCCCACATCACATCGAGCTTGCAGGGCCTTCGTGATGCTGATGCTGCTGACTCGGCAGACCTCGGCCATTCCAGAAGCAGGAGGTGGCGGTAACAGGCTGCAGCACAGCGGTTTGGGACCGAATTGACAGCACGTCTCGTAGCGAGAGGAATGCTGATTGCTCGGGGTCTTACAGCGCACCGCTGAATGCGTGCCGAAATGCCACCAATACCTTCTAGTGCCCCACCAGTCCCCCAAAGTGGAAACGCCTCTTCCCACGGCTTGTTCGGAACTCCTTCAGCTCCCGTTGCAAGCAAGGGGTCGTTGATCTCAGCGCCACCTGCCGCCGCCGCCGTGGCATTCGCCTGTCGTGCGCCGACGGCATTGTTGGTGTCATCGCCGCCCCTTCTCACTTTCCTCCTTTCTTTCTTCTTTCTCTGTCATTTTATTTCTTCACGAGTAGGGACAATCCACGCACCATTGAACAGTCCCTGACTGACACCTACGTCGCAACAAAAGCTGATTTAGCTTCGTCCGATTTCGAATCCTCCAACTCATTCCCCGCCTGTATTGTACCAAGCCTTTTTTGCTTTCCATCCACTCGAGACCAGGAGGTCCCTCCACTCCAGCGAATTCCGAAACGCAAGCGCGCTCTGGCGCTGCAACATCGGACAACAGAAGCAACAGAGCTCGCGGGGAGAACCTCCAGCATGATGGCGGGCCGTCGCCACATCGGCGGCAGTGGCTGCGGCTCTGCTTCGGACTCGGCGACGACTCCGACGAAGTTCACGTTTCCTCTCCTTCGACGACGACTCGCACAAACACTATTGCCGCCACCATCACGATTAGCCCTCTGTGTCGCCGCCGTGTTCCTGTTTCTCCCAATGGCCTCCTCCCACGAACATGGCGTCTCGAGGATCCAGGAGGGCGACACGGTCTCCATGGACCCCATTGTACGTCTTGTCTTCACTCTACCTTCCTCGGCAGCCACTTGGCGGGCGGGCCTGGAAACAAAAGCGATGTGATGGAAATACTCGATCCGAACCAGAGGAGAGGCGGTGATGAATGAAGGTCGGAAGACCCTGTAGCTAATCCAGATGGCAGGACGGGACACTCTGGGCTCACATCTTCCTGCAAATCTTTGCTTTCGGCATCCTCTTCCCACTAGGGATGGTACTAGGGGTAGGTGTGGCATTTTGCTCCTTCGTTTTCCCCCGCCTGTTTATCATGAACATCGCTATGGCTGGCTGCCTCGACTGGAGGGGGCCAGACGCTAGGGTGCCCCTCGCCTCCTACCTGACGAAGGAGTCTGTTTTGCTAACTCGAGGTTCACTGCTGTGTTCAACGATTACAGATCGTCAAAAACCGCTGGCACGTACCCCTCCAGACCCTGAGCTCCATCCTCGCGATCCTCGGCCTCGCCCTCGGGCACATGCACGGCGGCCGGCAATTCCGATCCGACAACGTCCACTCGGCGTTCGCCGGCCCCCTCTACTTCATCCTCTTCGGCCAGATCATCCTGGGCGTATACCTCAAGCTCCACCTAGAGAAGGGCTTCCACGGCCGGGTGCGGCCATGGGTCAAGATGCTGCACGGCATCTGCGGCAAGGCGTTCCCACTGCTGTCGTGGGTGCAGCTGCTCTTCGGCGGCATCACGGCGCTCGGGTTCTGCCAGGGCGACCACGTGGGCCAGTGCCTGGCGCACTTCATCATGGGCAGCTCCTTCATCGCGTACGGCGCGATCCTGACCATCATGCTGCTCGCGGGGCAGCTGTGGCTGCGGCGCATGGGCCGGTCGCAGGAGTTCTTCGACAGCGCCGTCATCGCGGCCTGGGGCTGTGTCAACACCTTCACCGAGCACCGCTGGGGCACCGAGTGGGTGCGCAACGACTGGCAGCACACCACGATGGGCATCATCTGGTGGTGCGCCGGTCTGGCCGGCGTGTGGCTCAGCAAGGGCCGTGACGGGCTGCCCCGCCGCAACTTCATCCCGGGCTTCGTGCTGCTCATCACCGGCTGGGCCATGTCTTCCCACCCGCAGGACCTGATGATCAGCGCGGCTACGCACAAGGCGTTTGGGTACACACTTATGGCTGCCGGCATTACCCGTATCATTGAGATATCGTTTGTCCTGAGCGACAAGCCCGCAATATCCGAGGACGGCTACGAGGCACACAGCTTCCAGTACATCCCCGTATTCGTACGTACCTATCCGTATCCATACCTTTCCGCCCTTTAACACCGCTATGTTTTCCGGGACGAATTCCATCTAACATCTATCCCTCTGCTTCAGCTCCTCTACGCCTCTGGCTTCCTCTTCATGGGCGCCACCGAGGAGCAAATGCACCTCGTCGAGGCCTCCAAGATCGACCACGTCGCCTACGTCCTGATCCTGTACAGCCTCGCCTTCCTGACCTTCCTCTTCGTCTGCATGCTCCTCAACGTCTACGACCGGTCCGTCTCTGGCGGCGAACCCTCCAAGGGCCAGATGAACGGCCGCACCACCGCCACCGCCGCATCGTCTGTCATCAACGACGTGGAGCGCCGACAGCTGCGCGACGCCGAGGAGTTCGAGCTCGACGGCCTGATGAGCGACGACGACGATCAGGACGAGGAGCACGCGGCGAGGAGGAAGCTTCTCGGCACAAACAACAGCAAAGCGGACTCGGACGATGCCGCGCTCGCGAGCCCGAGTACGCTGGGGAGGAATAGTGATCGGTCCGTTTAAAGGTTGGAGATGTAAAGGAAGACCGTCAGATTTCTTTTTCATGTCTTGTGCTTCTAGGAAGGCGCTTCCGCTTTGGTCAGCTGTCTGTCTCATCTAAGTACCATACCTTACTTATAGACCTGCAAAATGGTGGTCGTCATCATGGGCCACTCTGCTGTCGAGGATCCCTCTTTTCTTTGGTTACTCTTTTACTCCTTACATCCTACTAAGGGGCGTTCGGTTTGGCACAAAAAGGGTCACGTTGCGCGGTATATAGCGTTCTAATCTTACAAATGTATCTACCTGCATGGTCGTCTACTAATCTTCTGCATACGTACGTACCTACTGCTTACCGACTATATATAACAAGAACAGGGGTTTCTTGGAAGGAGCCTACCCCCACGACTGCAGGATGATGCTCTTCACAACGGGACATATCTGTCTAACACCTACAGCCATGGTGCGGCCGATGCCTCAGCCAGAACAAAGTCTACAGCATACCTATGAAGCTCGGTCGGCAAGCACAAACCGAGTGGGCAGGACAAACCGTCCGGCGTGAAATACGCTATACGAGGGGTCGAGGGGATCGGCAGAGACGGACGCTAACACGCATGCAAGATGGATGGCGGAATCTGCTTGTGGCGTGCAGTTGCGTGGCGCAGCTCCCGTGGCATCTCTTCATCCAAAAAATTTGGAACCCCGCAATCGGTAGATGGAATGTTCGAAGTCCCTGGAAGCACAACGCAGCCATACAAAAACAACTAAGGCTGTCCGCCAACTCTTCGGCCAGGCACCTTACCTTCCTTACCGCCTCCTCGTTCGCTTAGTCGCCCATCGCCCACAAAGTCCCTATATCCTTCCTTTGCACACGACCTTCGCCGCCCGACTTTCGTCCGCTGCCAACTACCGGCACAACCACAATGCCATCAGTCAAAAGCCCCAACAAGCCGCCTAAGAGCGCGCAAGTCGGAGCATCCAAGGCTCGCAAGGCCCAGAAGAAGCGCTCCGCCCTCGGCCAGTCCGGCATCTCGCGGTCCGCCTCCCGACGCGGTGCCAGGCCAGGTCTCCTGCCGACGAGCGGACCGGGCGCGCTCCTCAGCGCGAAGAAGCGGCGCAAGGTGGAGAAGCAGATGGTGCATGCGTTGAAGAGGAAGATGGAGGCTGAGGGGGAGGTTTTGATGAAGGGTTGGTTATTTTTTTTCTCTCTTTTTCCCTGGGTGCTACCTCGCATGCATGACCCCTTGACGCAAGCAGTTTTAGCTGACGGTTTTGAGTTTTGGACAGACGCTTCGGAACAGTCGTCGCAGAAGATGGAGAAGAAGGCAAACCATGACGGTGATGCGAAAGACGTGGAGGCCATGGAGGTTAATATTTCATGATGACGAGGATGGGGATGGGACATATCCTAGAGCGATACGGCACACTTCTACGCCGGTGGTAGCCTCTGGTCTGGTAGAATCCTTCTCCGTGATGGGGACTTCCCACGCGCCCGAGGAGATGATACGGCGGACCTCTGCGGTTATGTGGACCGCTAGCTGCCACTGAAGGGAAGAGAATCGCCGGCGCAGCATACACCTGGCCCACGACCTCCAAATCGATGCGTCCGAAGGTGGACCGAGAACATCGACAGCAACCTTTGCCCCCTAGATCACCTAGTCAGACAGGGTGAACTACGTTGCCCTAATCGGATGGGAATAAACTACTCCGTGCCAATGCTAAGGGGTGGAACAATCCATTCTCTGTTATGCGGAGGTCATGAGGCTGACACTGTCGGACGAGGTGATCTTAGTGGGAAGTTTGCTGTTGATGTTCCCTGTCCCCCTTCGGATACATCAACGAGGCCGCTGAATCCCGATTCGACCAATTTCTCGCAACTAAGGATCCCATCCGGGGCAGCATAATTCCGTACCCTAGTAGTTCGGAAGCATGCATGATGGATCGACCTGCATATTTGGACATGTGTAAGTGCCTGATGCTAGTTGCGCCCTGAGTCGAGATCACTTTCCTAGGAGCCTCGCGGCCGAGGGGGCCGAGCTGGCTTTGCATCTTGCTCACCGTTCGCTCAGTATGAGCACCTAGTGGCACCGACACCGACCGATCCGACCATACTTCCCTCTTTGCCGAGCTGTTTGGGCGACGGATTCGCACTTCCGTCTCGGATGCGCCCCTGCCTCGCCTCCACCTAATCTCGTCGAACAGGAACCCACGTCCTCTGACACACTTCCTAGATTTACTTCGAGTTGAACTCGTTACCTCTCCCTTGCCCTGACTTTACCCCTGCTATTCTAGAGATCGTGATGGCGGCCATGATGACACATGCTTGGGCCCGACCGAACCCAGGAAGATATCCCTTCCAGCCACGGGGCTTGCACGGTGACCGGGATGCGGGGAAAATTGGACTGATCCCCGAATGCGATGAAATATCTACGCCAAAACGGGTTTCTCAGGCTTGCACAGCGCTAGGTCAGACGACAGCCCTGGGATACGGAATCGGAAGAACAGCGGGCGCGAGAGGAGGTCTCCAAGAACCACGAGCTACTTACTGGATCGAGAGTTCATCCACCAGCCAGTCGTTCAATCTATTCTCGATATTGTCCTACCGTAAAATCAGCCGCTTACCAGCAGCTGACCCAGCACACCCACCTCCATCGCCTTGTTCATGGTCCAGAAGCAGTGTTCCATGCATCCATGGTTTCTCCAACCATTCTTTTGCTGCTCAAGATATACAGAGGTGCTCCTTGCTCTCCGATACCACGGTTGCTGGGACTTATATCTCGACCCGAATTACCTATAATATAATAGCGCAGGCGAGACCGCCTGATATAGTCCCCCCTCGCTTCCATTCTTGCATCGTAGCGCCCTCCCGACAATTTATCCGTCAACTGGCCACGCTCTGGCGAGAGAAACTTGGCCCGGAAGCGGGAAAACCTGGCCCCTATTTTTAGCAGCGTTTAAACCCACGGCTAATAGTACATAGTGGACATGGGTGGAAACCAGCACACTTTTTGAATATAGCTGCTGTGACGTCGGGTCTGCTTCTCGCTTCCGATTTGGTACGACGCCTTCCTCATATCGATCACCTCGGGGCTGGTGGGCCGGACACTGGAGTGCAGAGTGAGGAGAAGCTCTACTTTGACCCCTGATCCGGAGCTATAAGCTAGTACCAAGCTCCGCTTATAGTATTTCTGCCTGTGCTCCCCGTTTGCCACGTTGGCTTCGGTCTTCTAGAGCCTCGATATGGCCTTATCATAGTACCAGCGCCATGCCAGTTCTCTGGCCATTGCAACGTTGTTCCACCTATTTCTTCGGGCATGGAGATGTGGTCTCCCTTCCCTCTACTCTCCTCCTCCAGCAGAGGGGCATCTCTTCGCATTTTTTGCTTGTAGTCCACTTTCGCCTTCTGCCCCATCGTTCGTCTCCCGATGCGACGCTAAGAAGATCCTCAACCCGGAGGCCGGTCCCCTTTTCATCTTCACTGCGTGATGGATCAACACGAGATATATCATATGCGTTCCTCGCTGGCTGGGCAGTCTTGAAAAAAAAACCTGGTTCTGTTCAGTAGAACGCGCCGAATCCTCACAAAGGCCAACTCGACACCACTGCTAGTTACAGGGTTTCGTTGCCAACCTAGAAAAAGGGACGAACACACACTTTGGTCGATCCCTCACGAATGGGGGGCCGCCTGTCAGCCGCGATGACACGATCACTCGCAAGAGTCGCAACCGGTCTTCTGCTTTTCCAGGGGGCCATATCAGCAGCGGCCGTTCATAGACCTATGGACGACTTCCGAAGCTCGTGCGACCCGAAGTCCATGAGGGTCGAGGGCAAATATGCAACGGCGTTCTGCAGGACCCTCAAGGGAGAGCTTAGGTGTTCACGCTTGGATCTGTCGCCTTGTATCAAGAACAACCAGGGGAATTTGCAGAGTGATCCTACTGGCGCCGGGTGAGCTGCTCCCGTTTCTCTTCTGTCTCCTTTGCCTCTTTCCTTCACTCCGCCCAGCCCCAGTGCTTCATAATTTCAAGCCCCAATCCCTCTGTTGGCCCATGCTGACCTGATGATCACATCCTTGACACCTTACCTCCCTCCCCCTCGACAAACAGCCCGTCATTCTTCAATGAATGCTACGGCTGCAGCAACGATCCGGCCACTTCAGGCCTGTTGATCAACGGCCCAACAGTGCTTCACTGCAGATGTGACCCCAAAACAGGCATCCCTCGACCCATCTGGCCAATGGCTATAATGGATATCAGTAAGTCCAGCCGACCCGACAGCCCCTGACAGGGGATACTATCCTCTTCTCTCAGTACCTGCCTCCTCCGTCCATCTCAGCGCAGACTAAGATGAGAAATTGTTGTAGATGGCTTCATCGACAACACGGACGGGGTCATGCATTGCTATGGGAACCCCGGAGTCTCTCAGCCCGCGAGAAGCTGCTTCTAGGACGGCAGGCAGGCTGTTGGCTATCTACTGCCTACTTGTAGGAGCTCTGGTTCTTTCAAGTCAGAACATGAGCCCGTCGTCTAGGGCTGTTCAGGATGGGGGAGGGAAACCAAATATCAGGGAGAGAGAAGAGGGAAGATATATTACACAAGTCTGAGTGCACATTGCGGAGATGCATACATGTAAGGGAGGGAATCAGCATGTGGGGAGTTAAAGAGGAGGTCTATGACAAGCGGCGCGAATCTGTATTGTTGATATGTGTCTAGGTATTTACGCCAGAAGCCACCGCGAGTGATGATTTGACTCATCCATTATGAAATAACGTTGACACGGTTGAAATCAACTGAATATTGGACAGCTACTACTGCTTCTTTTGGTGACCCTTTCATTGCCGTAGGTAAGGTAGGTATGATTGAAAAGAGTTCAGCAGTCCTGGGTCGGTCATCGACACCAGGCCGAACGGGGCACCACCCAGCTAGCCGACCTTGGCAAATTCTCGTTAAACTAGCAAGCCCCCCCAAAAGGACTCCGCTCGTCAGTTCTGTCCCAGATTTGACTACTCTAAATGAACATCCTAGCGTCCACGAGGCAGCCAGGAAGCCAAGTGACTACCAAGGTAACTGGTAGAATAACCACGAGCCCAAGTACAACCATGGGCGTGCGCGCACCCATGCCCACGCCTGCTGACCTCTACCGAATGTATCTCTGGGCGGGTCGTTTCGTGGGTTGATCGAGATTCTAGGGAAAGGCACCAACCCGCCTATCCAATATACTAGGTAATGGTGTTTGTTATGACTGTCGTCCCATCCTCATCCTGTCTGGATAGGCAGGTAATATGGCGGAGGATCAGCCTGGCGTCGTCACTGCCATATCTTTCAACCTTATATTAGCTTGAGAGCACAATCGCCTTTCCTTCTCTGTACCCCTGATTTGAGCCCTCAACCCTCGGGACTTCTTGTCGCCCGGGATATTCGGGATGTTTAGGACGGAGTCGCCCCGTAAACCCGGGCCCCATGATTAATGTTGAGATTTGACGACTGCATCCTAGTAAAGAGAAGTGCTCTCCGAGAGGAGAGTAACACCAGAGAAACGGTTGCGTGGCACGAACCCGCGGATACTAGCCCACCGGCTCAGCTTTCTCCTTCTCCTTCTCCTTCTCGTCCTTCTTATCTTCCACCTCCTCCTCTTCCCCGTCCTTCTCGTCCCACGTATATCTGTGCTTCTTCACCCTCGTCCACAAGTTGCCCATGTGCGTCATATACTCCTTCACCTCGTCCATCTCCTCGGCCCCGTGTCCGTGCTCGTCCAGCTTGGCCTGCACGCGGGCCACCATGGCGTCCAGCGCGAGCTTGGGCGACAGCAGCGCGAGCTGCTCGTCGAGCCTGTCCTGGCTGACGACCTTGCCGTCGCACAGGTCGCGCACGAGCTTCTCGGCCAGGTGCTGGCAGTTGCTCTCTAGCAGGTTGTACCGCGGGTTGAGCTGCATGTGCTTCTCGCCCAGCGTGCGGATCTCGTCGTGCGTCTTGGTGGTCTCGCCGACGTAGTAGCACGAGCTCCAGGTCCGCACGAAGCCGCTCGTGACCTCGTTGACGCGGAAGACGTTCTTGCCGAGCATCTTGGGTGAGATCTGGTCGCTCATCAGGTCGTAGCAGTAGCTGATCCCGAAGCCCCGGTCGATCACGCACAGGGCCCAGTGGCAGATGCTGTTGAGCGTCATGCCGACGTGCCGGGCCAGCAACCGGTACGACTGCTTGGACAGCTCGAAGTTGCCGAACTCGATCGGCGTCGTCACGAGCAGCACGGCGCGGTGCGACGAGTCCGGGCTGTAGACGAGGGGCTGCTCCATCTCGCTTGCTGCCGAGGCGGCGCCGGCGGGGGCGGGGCTGATCGGCGGTGCGGCGTTGTCAGGATTACCTGGGTTGGGGCTCAGGGTTTCTGGAGCGGGAGCGGGAGAGGGAGCAGCAGGGGCGAGAGAGGGGGATGGCCCAGGCAGCCCTTGGTCGCTGTTGCCATCCGGGACGGCAGATGCGGCAGTCGCGGCAGTCTCATACAGCTTCTCGGCGATAGGGCGGAGGAATTCGTTGCGCTCCTCCCGCTGCCGGACCAACTCCGGGTGCTCTTTCGGGTGCTCTTCCGGGGGTTGACGGTCGCCATCATCTGACGCGGCCGCGGAGTGGCGCTCTTTCCTCTCCTCCCTAGCAGGTGTGTTGGTTCTCTCTACATTAGCTCGGGCGACTTCGGGGGAAGCGCGATGGCAAAGTGGGGGAGTGTCGCTTACCATTTTTTCGCGATGAAGCCTTGAGTGGACTTGGTCGCCTTGTTGAGCTTCTTGGACAGGGAATCAAATACCATCGTTGGAGACTAATAATGCAAAGAATTGGTGAAGAATTAAATCCTGTGAGCCTAGGTGCCTTGGGTACCTATCTTCCTCGCGCCCAACGGCGATGAATGTCGCGCAGCATGAGGACCTCTTTTTATGATAAACGCTGCTGGCGAGTCGGAGTCGGTCGCTGATGAGTGACGAGGCAGGCTTCAGCTCGGCGCTAATGGGTTAGCAGCTACGGCCGGGCCTGGGCGCTCTCCCTGTAATTGGTTTAGCGCCATGAGCTGTCCACCCAACGCCAGCTGCATTCGTTGAAGCGGGGGGAGCACATTGCCTCCCTCCATTGACGCAGCACAAATAGGCGCCGCCAATAGCCAGTGTCATAACGAACGGTGTTGCTTTCGAGTTTTGCAAATTTACAAGATGTTATCAGAGGAACAACCACCAGAGGAACACCATACAGTCCGGGCTCGGTCGCCAGAGCCTCCTCCGCCCGCCGAGCTTCCGATCCGTTCGACACGGGTCGATCGGCATGCCTACGGCCATCTGTGCCGACAAACTGCCTTCAAATCGAAACCCGGGAACGGGAACTTTGCCGCCGAGCCCATGGCTAGGGCAAGGATGACTATCTACAGTTAGATGCACGGTTTTTAATTTTATTTTATTTTTTCGTCTCTCTTTTTGGACGGGATGGGAAATGAGGTGGGTGGTCGGATGAGCTGCCTCTGCACTCTAGCACGGGGACGATCGAACACAAAAACCTCCCGCATGAACGCCCCAGCGTCGCCTGGGGTTTGATGTTCCTCGCAGATGCAGAAGCATCGCAGAGCGTCGAATCGGGAGCACTGCGGAAGAAAGGGGGATTGCTGGACGGCGATCAGCGCGCTGGCCCAGCTAAAGTTAGTCGGCAGAATTGCTAATTCCTGATTTCTCTCCTCTTTGGTTGGGTTCTTCGTTCATCGTCCGTCTTACCGTTGTTGCGTCGTCTGGGGGAGAGCAGGAGCCTCCAGTCGAACTGAACCTTTTTGTGGTAATTAATGACGATGCTGACGATGGCGGTCTGGGTTCGAACACAACACCGGATCCCTAAGTTGGGTTGATCCGGGGTCGATCGACCCAGCTTTGGTCTGAAACTCCCCCAGCCCAACCAACCCTTCCGTCCGGAGGTGCGTGGTAGGTTGCAAACGAGTTTGTCCCTACCCATGATAGGTATGCTTTATTCAACCTACATCAGGTACGCAGGTACAAGATGCAGCCGTTCGCCGGATCTACCCATCTCGTCTTTTTTCGTTCCTTTTTATCCCCGTCCCATCATCATCAATCAGCCTGCTCAGACGATTCGCGCGAGTCGTGCGATCTGTTTATCATCTTCGCGGGCGGCGTGCGTACCGGTCCCTTCGCATGAGCTCGCCGTCGCCCACTTTCCCCCCCCTTCCTACCTCTCTACCACCTTACCTACCATGTACATCATGAGGTGAGAGGAATAATTGCTGTCTCATTCGGTCCTCGCTTTGCCGGCATCCGGGCCCTTTCTCTTAGCTACATTTTTCTAATAACTGACGCGGGCGTTGACGCTTGCCGTTCTCTTCTCTACTTTCCTTTCCTCCTACTTTCACTCTTTCACTGGGGCCCCTTTGTTTTTGTCTTTCTCTTCCTAATTTCCGTTTTTCTAATTTTCGAAATACCCACTGCTTGTCTGAGCCATGGCAAAAATTTGGAAATTGATTTCTCTATGTGCGTCGGCGACGGCCGTCGTGACAGCTCAGGGGTCGGGTGGAATTAACAGCACTGATCAGGGGCTGCACTCCCTCGCCGTGTTGGCGAGGAAGCTCTTCTTCGGGACGGCGACCGACGTCAACAATTTGAACGACCTCCAGTACATGAAGATATTAAACAACACGAAGGAGTTCGGCCTGGTCGTGCCAGAGAACAGCCAGAAGTGGGAGTCGGTGCAGCCCAGGCAGGGCGAGTTCACCTTCGGCAACTCGGATAGGCTCGAGCTGCTGGCGACGACGAACGAGCAGATATTTCGCTGTCACACCTTGACTTGGTTCCAGCAGCTGCCTATGTTTGGTACGTGACAAGCTGCTTGAGAACGAAGGTCTTCCCCTGTCTGTCTCTTCTGGTGGCATGACACTGATGATGATGACTATTGTCATGACTACCTACTGTCACAGTCCAAACAACACAATGGACAAGAGAAACCTTGACAGCGGCGATTGAGGCGCACATTTCCAACGTAGTCGGCCACTTCAAGGGCAGATGCATCGCCTGGGACGTCGTCAACGAAGCCGTCAATGAAAACGGCACCTTCCGCGAATCCGTATTCTTCCGCACGCTCGGGTTCGACTACATCCCCATCTCGTTCAGGGCGGCGGCCAAAGCCGACCCGGCCGCGATGCTGTACTACAACGACTTCAACATCGAGATTCCCAACAACAAGTCGACCGCCGTGCTCGACATCGTGCGGCGACTAAAAGAAGCCGAAGTCCAGATCGACGGCGTGGGCTTCCAGGCGCACTTCACGGTGGGCTTTACCCCGCCCCGCGAGCAGCTCGCCGCGCACCTCAACCGCTTCGTCGCGCTGGGCGTCGAGGTCGCGTACACGGAGCTCGACATCCGCCACCGCTCGCTGCCCGCCAACGCGACAGACCTGCAGCAGCAGGCCCGCGACTATGTTTCTGTCGTGGGCGCCTGCCTGGACGTGCCGCTCTGTGTCGGCGTCGTGCTGTGGCAGCCTACGGACAAGTACAGCTGGATCCCATCCACGTTCCCCGGCGAGGGCGACGCGTGTCTTTTCGACGCCAACTTCACCAAGAAGCCCGCCTACACGAGCGTGTCCAACCTGCTGGCAGTTGCGGCTACTTCTGCCGTCGCCGCCGACGCGCTGGCCGCGGCGACTGCTGGTGCTGCGGCGGCGACTCAGACACCTCAGGCGCCCGTCGCGGCTGGCGGGGAGTCGGTGTCGATGCCAACGGACGGGGCGTCGGCTTCAGTCATCTCAGACACGGTCCCCATGGTTGCGGGGTCCGGCAGTGGGAGTTTCACCGCGCGGGAAAGCAGGAGGGGCGTTTTGGTGACCGCGGCGACTGCTGCGTTGGTGTTATTTGGGGTTCTGATGATCTGATGATGACTGCTATTGAAGAACATCATTCATCGGTTCAGGAAGGCATGTATCTACTAGTGTTTGGAAGGGGGAAGGAAGGACTGCTATGTACATATTTAAATAGCTTTTTGATGAATTCCTTTTTTTTATTGGGGAAGCCAAGCTGCTTTGCGAAACTGGTGATCATGGATTAGTGCCATTGGGATCAAGACAACCCTGTATGGAAGCGAAGCAAGAAAGCTGGGCAGTCCGCCGCCAGCCATGATCCTTGATGTATAGCCTGGTATGAAGACAGTATTGCTAAGTAAATACCGCTTAGTTAGAGAGGTACCTACCTACCTAAGGTACCTAGGTGCCTAGGTAGGTAGGTGTCTTTCAAAGTGCAAGTAAACACGGTTCAGACGACGGACGGGAGCCAGGTCCGTCGACCAAACACGGGGCTGCTGATGCATTATTGTCAGTCTGGTGTCACCCGTCACCGGTCAGGCGTGGCCGATGGCAGAATTTCGCTGCTGCTAGCCTGCTGAATCGAGAGCGGATGAGACTGGCTAGGGGTAGTAGAGCATTTTTGGTCGTCCCTCCAGTCTCGCCTTTTTCCATCTTTCTTCCTCTTATCTTCCTGCGCCTGCCCTCTTGCCCTCTTTCTCTCCCATTTTTCCATCTCTTTCCTAGGATGGCCCCTCTTTGCAGCTCCTCGATCCCCAAGAGCCTGGTCTTGGATCTGTCAATCACTGTCACACGGCATGTTTCCCCGGCAGGTCCCCGGGGAATCGAACCATTCGGCTTTCGTTCTTTGTTTTTTCTTTTCGTCTCGATCATCATTCTCTTTTGCTTTTGTCTAACTTCTCGATCAGTTTGTAGTACGCGTACAAGAGATTAAGCTTGTTCCATGGAGCAAGGACAGTTGTTTGTGGAAGGGCGCGATGTTTCATGAGCCGTTCGAACGTATCCCTAGAGTTCTGGAGATCGTGGGCTTGCTTTTTGATTCGGCCGACAGGAAGAGAAGCAAGGCACCTAGCCCCAATGATTTCTTCCTCTCTCGCTTGGAGCCTGTGGTGCTGGTGGTGCCTGTGATGACGATGAGTTTCACGTGAGGCGAGGAGGAGGTGTACGAGTAGTCCCTTTGCCGGATTTCAGCAAGCGAGAAAAGGGGCGGCACAACGAGTTGAGTTGCGGCCGGCATCTCTGACCGCCCACATCCCCCCATGGGCAACCGGGAGTGAGTCTCAAGAGAGCTTCTTGTGATCTGTAGGCTTGTATTTCCGGTGTTCTTATCACAGGGGGAGAGAAAGCTAAATGGAGGGGTGATACCGCAGACTGCTAAAGAATGTGAGGGAAGAAGTGGTGGTGACAAGCTGACAAAAGTGGCTGCAGCTAGGTCCAGCCGGCCCCTCGGACGTGATCTGAGGACGCCACCCAGAGCTCTTCCTCCAGCACCAGCTGCCAATGTGAGCTCTTCCCTCCCTCAGATGCACCGCACATGTCAGTCATGCACTTAGCACGTTTTTCCCTCACCCCATCGGCACTTCCTTCATTTGGCGTTTGCTAAGGGCCCAGACTGTCGGGACGGTGGCGAACTCGCGCTCGCCGAATACGAGAGGCTCTAGGAGACTAGTAGTTCGCCGAAGGATAATGTGGATGCAATGTTGGCCCCTCGTTATGATCGTACTAGAGCAAATTGGTAGGTCGTCGGGGTCACCGGCACCAGGGTTCAAGCTAGGGCTTACTAGCAGCCAATATTTCTTTTTTTTGTGCTCCTTCGTTGTTGGGCTGTTCTGAGATTCTGAGACTTTCCGAGGCAGCATCACGGCCAGGGGTCAGCAGGCAGTGCAGTCCGCGTAGTAGGTACCTGCTAACCTGGGCACTGGAAGCCGTCCGATCACAATGCGCTCTTTGACGGCGTCGGCAGCATTATTAAATCTTCCCGTGGCAGGCCGATTCGGAGGGTCGGGATTTCTGGTCCAACATGGACTTGCAGGCATATACTTACAAGTTCTCTGTTTCTCTTGCATTACATCTCACGAAAGAGCGCGCGTAAACGTCACATCGCGTCCTTCCTGATGGCGATGGTGGTCCGAAACCTGGGCTGCCAGTTTCACAAGGCTCGGCTGCTTCTCTGCATGGGACCATCATCGCCCCTCAATTTTCGCCGTGGTTGAATCTCAGGCTTGATTGCTTCTCATCTTTAGTCGGCCTAGATTCTTGGGGCGGCGAGAATACCTTTTGGTTGGCTATTTCAGTAAGGGCTGAAGTATTGGTTAACAAGGTCGTAACCGGAGAGCTAACCCCATTGTTGGAAGTGTAGATCTCGAAACCAATATAGTCCTAGGTCTGGCTAGAGAGCCGTGCCGTGGGGGACATCAGAACCTCCCCCACGTCCCGTGCGTTTTGTACCTCCTCCCACCCATTGCAACCGCTTCTCCGAGAAGCGAAGGGTGGGGCTTGACACCTATACGTCGCAAGCCGTGAGGGACATGATGACATCTGGCTGGCCATCTGGCTGGCCATCTGGCTGGCCATCTGGCTGGCCATCTGGCTGGCCATCTGGCAGGCTGGACGAGGAATCGCGAAAAAGAAGCGGTTCGTCCCGGGATGATTTGTCTGGGCACTTGATTCAGTTCGACGGCACGAGGACGCTCTCGGCTTGATCACTCCGGAGGCAGGTCCGTCGCCAGTTACATCGCGCGACGATGGCGTCCGCTGAAGTCTATCGAGGCCGGAGGAGCTGTACTCCAGCCCCCCTGTCTGAGTTCAGGCCGCTCTGTGCTCCCACCCGTGTCTCCCGCTCAGCGACCGCACTGGACGCCTTGGTAAAGTCGTAGTGGGGTCGATGCAATCTATGGGACTATGAAAAACGGTCCGGTCAGTGTGGACTCCACGTGTCTACCAGTGATGCTATCAGTGATGGTACCAGTGATGCCAGTAACTCACACCCCTTCCTCCTTTCCCTAGATGACAGATCACCACGCTGACAGAAGCCGATACTACTGCAACCAATTATCGCAAGCCTCAAGCCTCGGCGACGGAAAGAGGAAACAAAACGAGTTCGAAAACAAGACCAGACCTACCTCGGTAAGTCGGCCGGTCAAACAACCAGCCACCATTGCCTCGTCAGCCAGCCCATTCGCAAGCCGGCAAAGCCAGAGCCAGCAGGGACCCGGCATGCCAGCCTTACAGAGTGGCAACATAGGAAGATAGCAACATAGGTCACCTGTCGTCACTCGCCGTCTCTCGTTTATCTCTTGGCGCACACACACTCCCTTCACGTTGCCATCTCGTCTGTGTTCATGTGCTCATGCCCTTGCCTGTTTTGAGATGATGAGGGGCGCTCTCCCCGGGCCCTGGCTTACTGCAGTTCGCCATCCCCTGAGGTCTCGTGTATCCCACAGAGCTTCAAAGAGCGAGAAGGCTTGATGGCGCCACCTGGATTGGCTAACGAGCCCAGTCCCCTCTCTCTCTCAACTCAGGACCTGGAGGCAACAGGATGCGGTGTTGAATCTGCCGAGGCCGTAGGTACTCGCTGGCGGCAGGGCCTGGGTCTCGGTAGCTTTCAGAGAAGTCCTATATAAGGGTACAGTATGGGAGACATGGCCAGTTCCCGCGGGGCAGAGAGAGGGGCATCATCATCATCAGCTTGAGCTGTTGGAAGCAGAATAGACAGATAAACTTCCTAGACCATATTTGGAAGACCGCTCACTCAACAGTAGTTACGGCTTTGGCCCTCCACCGGTCCCTCCTTTGTGTCTCGACGTGGTTGTATCCTCTCAGGCGGCATCGATTCCCTAACCAGCCAGTTGTCTGACTCCCGCGGGCTCTTGCCACCTCACCGTGTCTCTTGGCCACGTCGGGCACCACCTTTCGGCGACTGAAACAGCGTCGACTCGATCAGAGTCCTCGCGGGATCGTGACATCAGGGGGCAGCTGCAGCTGGAGATCGACGCCAACGGTGACCAACGGCGACCAAACGACGAGTTGATCGAACCATCGAACCACTCTCCACTCCTGACTGCCGCAAATAGCATCACGAACCACTGCATCAGCCTCTCACTTCACCCTGCCAGTGACCCAGTGCCAGTGACCCAGTGCTCGACAGACAGACGTCAGCGGGAGCAAATCTTCTCACTGCCCCACTACCGGTGACCCACGTGCAACACCGCAAGCACCCTTCCGGAGAAAGAGGGAGAGAGAGAGACGGACACTTCCGCGGGCCAAGTCCAGTACCAGGCCGGGAGCCGTTGCCAAGACCCAACCTGCAAAGCCAATCTACTACTGATACCGACAGTCTGGAACCAATAGAGCAAAGCGACGGCCAGCCCCGAACGACAGCCAGCCTCTTGCCGCGGAGTTGCAGCAGCGCACAGAACAGCCAGCCAGCTTGCCTCAGCTAGCTTACGCACACCACAGCTCCCATCCACTCTTCATCTCGCAGCTGGACGGACGCCCCCCCGCCGCCGGATACTACTCATCAAGTCCGACAGGTCAGACCCCACGTCCCGGACGCCACCCTTCCACCCGTCCACCTGTCTCCCACCTCGATTCCGAACTCCGGATCCTCAGTTCCTCCTGAGCTCCTCCTCAGCTCGGCTGCACCACCTATCCATCACCTGACCGACCTGCACCCGGCTCGAACCGGTCAGTTAGCAAGGCCCCTCCCCCCGTCCTGACCGGGACAATGTGCACCTACTACTACATGCACCACCACCACATCCCGCCGTGCACCCGACCCGTCGACATAGTGGTGCACTACGCCTTCTGCAATGGCGCCACAATCTCCTCGCAACAAGGACAGCAGCCGTGCCAAAATCTCTACTACGACCAGTCCCAGCCCGTCGTGGACTACAACAACCCCTGCGCCTCGGGCGGCTGTCTCGCGTCCCAGGACTGCTCTTCCGGGGGTTGTCGGCTCGAAGAGCTGGGCGGGCAGTGGACGTGCTGCGCGTGTGGGCGCGGCGGGAACACGTATACGTGGTGCTGCCACCGGATGCGGAACAGCCCGGATACGTTTTGCTATCATGTCTGCTGTGCGGGCTGCACGGCTGATATTGGTGGCGGCGACGGGGCAGGAGAAGGGAATGCGGGCGATGCGGTAGAGGGCAGTGTTCAGGGCGGCGGTTATGGTGGTGCTTGAAAGCTGAACAGATAGCCTGGGGATGGATAGCCGGTCCAGACTTGGCTGGACGGCTTCGGTATTTGTTCGTGGCGCCGTGGCTGTGGTTCGTGGTGGTCTTTCGATTAGTACTTGGTGGGAGCTCGATTGGGAAGGTTTGTGCGAGACAGGAGGGCATGGCGTGGGATGGTCTAGATGGGCGGATAGTACGGAGGTAGAAGGTACAGGGAGGACGTGAACGGTGAGGATAGAGGACAGAGTTACGTACGCTGGTGAGACTGCTACTAGGCGTTCCCACCACGCTCTTGCTCATTCGATAGGTAGATAGTATCTTATTCAAGTCTCTTTCGCCACCTTGCTGCTTCTATGGATGGTGAGGAGTTGTGTATTGGGTCCAACTGAGTTGTGATGGCGTAGGAAGGCGGATCCGAAGGCGGAAACGAATATCCATGATGGTGGTGGTGCTGTAGCAGCTGAAGAAGAATGGTGGTGGAGGAGACGGAGGGAAAGAGGACGCCCTCTCAAGAAAGCTCACTAGAAAGTTCACTAGTGGTGGCGACTTTCAGGTTTGTTCTCCAGCAGAATCTTCTGGTGCTACCAAACCCTACCTACTTTTACTGTACTGAACTGTCCTGGGTGTCCTTCCGAGTGGACAGTGGCTGACAGCTCTTGGTGACACGGACTGGGTACCTAAGGTAGCTAGGTATTTAGCTGCGGTGTCAGTGGTTAGAAGGGCCGACCACCATTCCGCTTCGTGTTGGAAGGACAGGGCTTGACTGTCGTCCGGGATTGCACTTCCCTTCGCCGGTATGAACTCTGAAGGGATTTGAGGACTGGGTGGTGGCTCCAGGCCTCCAGAGATGTTCCTGGTTAATAGGCCCGGTGCCAAATTTCGACCGGTCTGACTTGTTTCTCACTCAGTCATTGGAACACGGATCGGCTTCTTACTAGTAATATCTACACTCTCATTTCTCTTCTCCATGTCCACCTAGCTTCAACAGGGGCCAGGTCGTGGGCGGAAAGTTACCGCCAGACCCGCGGCCGCCCAATGCCACCCTCCACGGAAAATAAGCAGAGGAGAACGGCCTCTGAACAGGGAGGTGACGGAAACTTGTGTTACCTTAAGAAGCTGGCACCCACCTGGTGACGGCTGCGTACATGCATGCCATCACGCCGCACAAGTCCCCCTCACTCGCGAAGAAGTGGCAGAGTGAGGGGCAAACACGAGCTTGCCGTCGAAAAGTTGAAAAATTGACCGAGAACAGAGCTGAAAATCAAGGCAGGGAAAGAAAAGAGGGAGCACGAAGGCTGCCAAGGATTCTTTGTCAGGGAGAAAGAGAAAGACAGAAAGTGGCTAGCAACGGAGCTATGACCTGTGAGTCTGTGATAGGCCGTGAAGGGTGGCCGCAGCCCATCGATCCGGCAGTAACAATGATAACATGACGTGGGCCCGCGGATCCGGGAGGGCATGTCGGCGACCATTCTCCGTCCAATAAGCAGGGCACATATTGGCGGAACACTGAGACAACGTCCGTCCTTCCGGTACCCAAATGCAAACTCCCAAACCCAAACCCCATACAAGGTATCTGTCTGTTCCTGAACAATAGATGCCCGACTGCCGTAAAAAAAAGCCCTCATACTTGGCGGGCGCCGCCCGCCGGGTTGGAAGCCTGGATCAAACTAGGGGGGGGCGAGGAAGTTGCCAAGGCCTGCCCAAGGGTTTTGCGTCTCGAGGCCCATCCGTTGACGGGTATCCGTTCGACGCCGAAAAAAACTTTCAATCATGAGGGAGGGCCCATCGTCCTGGATGTGGGAACTCTCCGGTGCCAAAAGCTATCCGCCATTTTGGCGGGATCCCCACAAGAGATTACTGAACAGGTCGGCGAGTACCTAGCAGGCAAGGCTCCGAGCTTTTGGAATGATGGTCTCAAGCGTGTGAGCTGCGCGAGCTGCGCGAGCCTCATTAACTATAAGAGCTGCCTGTCAACGACATCTTGTCACCATCCCGTCTTCCCAAGCAGCGAGACAATACAAGCCTTGCCCTCCTGGCCTTCCAAGTCAACTAGAGCACAGCAAATATCATCAAAGAAGACAACTGAGCCCCCAGGGTCGCCAGGGATCCATGACCGCCTCCTTCCATCACGGGTGCTTAGAGGCAGACACCTTATCTCAGCCCCTAGAACAGGCACCAACAGGCCGTATCATTTCGTCGCGTCGACATCAGATCAGATCGTCATAAGTCAGACGGACAGCCCTACCTAAGAGACCGTCCCGTCCGACTAGAGCGATCTTCAACGGAAACCCAGAAATCCCTACGAGCATAACGCTTTAAACACCAAACACGCGCCTTTTTTTGGGAGCCTCTCCCCAAAACCCTTCCGGACTAGCAGAAAAACAACTGCTTGGGGACGTGGACACGGCATTCACCCATCAAGCCATCCACACCACCCTCCCGGATCAAGCTGCAGCCATGTGTCACCAGATCACGTACACGCTCCCCTGCGAGCACGTCCGGACGCAGATCATCTACTGCGCCGACGCCGTGCCCATCGCAACTGCCTCTTCCTCATCTACTCATTCCTCCTCCTCCTCAGGTGGCAGCAAGTCCAAATCATCATCATCCTCCTCTCCCAAACACGGCAACAGCAGCAGCAGCAGCCGAACATCCAAGCACGACTCATCATCATCGTCAAAGACATCCTCAAGCAAACATCACCACCACCAGCGTCAACAACAACAACAACACCAGTCCCAACAGTCTCAACAGCAACCGCAACAACAACGCATCCCCTGCAAGAACCTCACCCAGCAGTCCCTCCCCTACCCGACCCCTCCCAGCTTCACCAACAACCCGGCCTCGTCCCCCCTGCTGCCCAAGTGCCCCCTCGAAGAGGCCTGCCCGTTCGAGCAGAAGAACCGGTGCTGGAACTGCTGCTGGTGTGGCAAGTCTTGGAACGAGCGGGGCCGGTGCGCCTGCATCATGATCATCGACGGCAGCCAGGTCCAGTGCGACCACATCTGCTGCGGGACCTGCGAGGCTGCTTGGGGGGCTGCTGCTTGACCTGGTACGGGGAATATATTTCGTCGAAGCAACCAACAGGTTGGAAGGGAGGACAGCAAAGGAAGGGAGCCAGGGCCCAGGAAGGGCAAGCATGACTCGGAGGGAGGAGGGATCAGGATTCAGGAGGTTGGCAGTGGAGGAGGGCAGTAGGGACGGGAAGTAATGGGGCGGGCGGGTAGGGAAGGGTTCTAGGTTGGCTGGGGTGGTGGACTGGGAAGGGATGGGACGCGGAGAGAATTGCAACGGGAAAAAGGGATATGTCATCATCTCAGGATTGTATCTCCTCATGTTTTTAGGTAGCCTGGTCCCTTTTCCTTGGTATCTAGTTAAGCTAACCTACCAAACCTTGGATAGCGCGTAAGGAGGGAATGTCATCATCGCTGGGTGTCTAGTCTTTCTCTTTGTCTCTCAGAATCTGTCCGTGATCGGAGAGGCTGGCTTGGACGCATTTCTCTCTCTTTACAATGTCTTTTCTTTCTGAGGTTTTTTTTTTGGAACTTGTGTAACAGTGGCCTGATTCTGTCCAACAGTAAGACCAACCCACCCATATGGTCTTTGTGTAACGTTCTGCCCGAAACCACCACGGGCCGTGTCTTCGACCGAAGAGAGTCGGATGGTACGAGGAGGATAAGAAGCCGTAGATAGGGCGCTTGCTGGCTTATCTGAACAGTTTGAGGGAGCGGGGAGGATGAACTCGGACTCGGACTCCTCAGTCGTGGTATGGTGGTCTTCTCAGTTCCTGAACACGGCTCTCTTCCTTTTGCGTTTCTTGGCGCCGCAGGCCAGTGTTGGGATGTGTAGGTAGCCAGCCGTACGCTTCCCCTCATCGGCCATATTCGGGCGGAATGGGGTGCCTGTACCTCTTGTGTGACAGTGGGGTGTCAGATGCCGATTCTTCTTCTCACGAAAAGCATCCACATTGTCTGCCCCTTTCGCCATTCTCATCATCAGGAAGGGAGGGTTGCAAATCCCGGGTCCTTGGACCTAGTTTTGAATTGTCCGACAGCCCCTTGAACTGCTCGTGGTATGTATTCTTGTTCGATCAGTAATCATCAAATTGCTTTCAGAAAGTTCAAGAGTCTTTGGGGCAGCCCCAGCGGTCTTCTTGTGCCACCAGACTGTGTCTGAGCTGGGCGCAGAGAGTCTTAGCTACCGGGAATTATTTTCTCTTGTCTGAGTAGGTTTCGCTAATTATTCTGAACATTGTATAACCTGACTCTTGTCTCTTGTTGGTCGGCACAATTCTATTATTCCATTGAACAGCAAGTACCGGCTCACTTAGGAGAGAAGTTGAGCCATAACCCTTCACGTAAATCACCTCGAACATCGCGTCTCTAGTGTTTTTGGTCTGATCCCTCAATATGACCTGCCGGGTAGCTGAGTTACGCAAGCGACCGTCGGATCGGAACAGGGCAGGAGATAGATATTCGTCCGAGTGGCGGACGGCCTTTCATTCGCTCGTCGTCACACACGACGGGTAATATAAGTATTTTCCTTTTCTGACTCTCCGAAGCATGATCGAGATCAGAGCAGACGGATGGCGCAACAGCTTTTCATCGTTATCTTTCTGGGTTTTCCATTTAAATGGGCAACGCAGATAGCCGAAATTAGCGACAAAACGCATTAATATAATAGCAGAGCACTGGGGAACATTGCTGAACCAAGGGGAGGAGAGGGAGGTCAACGTGCCCTTAAATATGATTCAAGCGTCGAGGACAAGGGTGGACCAGCGGGTCTAGGGGATATCGGGTCCAACCATTCACAGACGGCCGATCTTCGAAGATGCATGTTGCTTCCCCCGATCTGTCCTTGACCTAGGGGAATCCCAGGGACCCGCCTACCTGGTAGCCGGTCCCAAGAGCCGTAGACTAGCAAAGGCACAAGGCACCAGGCAGCGCCTGGGGAACGCAAAGGCAGCACGGGAGTCGCGGAGATAGCAGATGAGACCTCAGTAGTGAGACCGCAGTCATACGCAGCACAGCTTCTTGTTGTTCTCGAGATCGAGGACCACAAGATCGCGGAGGACGACGCCCCATCTTGTGTGAAGGCGCAAATGCAAGATCTGTGAACGCCGTCCAGTGAAGTGAGCGAGTCCGACACGTCGATAAGTCGGAGCTGAGTGAATGAGTGAATCTGAGCTCTGAAACTCTAGTTCCCTGTTGGTCCCCAGGGCCTGGGTACTCGGCTTCGTAGGACAGGGAGGCCGTCTGTCCTGCGCTCTAGTCTCTAGACTCGCAGGGTGTATTACTCGAAAGATCTTTCCAGTTCCAGTCCTGCTTAGTTATGACTACGCTAGCCTGGCCGCAGACTTGATCAAACGTGTATGCTGCCCTCCTTAGTGACTCGTGGGATCCGGGCCCGGGTAGGCGAGTCCAGGCCGCCCCTCTTCCGAGTGTCTGCCGGCTCCCGCTTGTTAACCCGACTATACGGAACCGTCCTCGCCCCTTTCGCTTGGCTCAACCCAAGGTGAAGCAGCGCAGACTTTAACACCCCGAGACAGTCTCTGTGGCCTTTGTGGCCTCTGTGCGAATCTGCGAGTGTCCGATTAGATGCACTTATCGTCAGTCATGGGGTTGTGTGGCCTTGTCCCCAGGTCTGCGGCAAGTCTGCGACAGGGGTGCGATGTCTCTTCTGGATATGCACTTCATTCTGCTTTCGTTCAAGCCGTCAAGGGCCGCCAGGCCTTCCGTCTTCAAGTCTGTGGAAATGAGCGGCATCTCCTCCATATTGAAGGTCACACCGAGCGGCGCTCGGGGTAGTATACGCGCCCTGCCATGATCGATCGACAGGAAAGGAGGCTCTGCCCATGAGCTCTTTGTTGCTAGCAGTTTCCTCATCCACTACAGCGAGTGGTGAATCACGGAACACCACAGTCGCACCAGCTTGCCCGCCTGCAGTCTCGTGGTGCGTTCTAGACCGACGATATAGCAACTTAGAGGGAGTCTAGCTCCAGGAAGACGAGGAGAGCCGCATTCACCACAGATCGGTTTGGGTATATAAATAGGAGGAGCATTGCAGCAGGATTCTCGAAAGCCGACAACTCCGTACTCGCAAGCGGCCGACTCACCTGGCCATCATCATCAACATCATCATCAGCGGCATCGTCAGTCGAAGCCTTCTTAACCTTCCTAAGCTACCGATCCAGTCAACATAAGCTACGGAAGAGGCCAAGCAAGATGTGCAACTCCCACTCGTACCTCCACCCGTGCGGCCACCAGTCCTCCTCCTGGAACTGGTGCCCGAACTCGGCCTTCAACGTGGCCACGGGGGCTATTAACCCCTGCCGGCGCACTGCGAACCAGCCGACGCAGGAGACGGACGCGCTCTGCCCGCTCGAGAACTGCGACTACCACAACACGGGCCCGCTGTGGATGTGCTGCGTGTGTGGCCAGGGCCCCAACGACGCCGGCTGGTGCCAGTTCCGCCGGCCGCACGTGTCGTTCGGCTCGCAGGAGGAGGCTTGTGAACATGTCTGCTGCACCACTTGTACCCACGTCCGTGAGTTTTATCACATATACCTATACCTGGAACTATTGATGTCGACAAGACAGGAAGGACAGGGAAGAGAATGTTGGCTGATGATTGATGGCATGACATCACCCGGACGAAAGCCTCGGCCGGTGATGACGAGGACGGCGGCAACGGCGGCGGCGGCGGAGGCGGATCCAGCAAGAAGGGCAAAGGCCGCGGTGGCAAGGGCAGTCGGAAGAGCGGGAGTAGCTCGCACAAGTCGTCCCGGCGTCACGGCCAGCGGGCCTGATCGAAGCCCGTTCGACGTCGTCAGCCGTTCCCGATCACCAGCCACTCCCGCCGGTCCGGGTCCCCTGTGAGCCACGTGGGGCTGGGGGCGTCATGCTCCCGCTGCAACTACCTGATGTCCCGGATACTCCTCCACTGTTCGTTCCATCAGTTGCGTTCCATTGCGTTCTTTTTCTTTTTCGTGCGGTGCGTTTCAAAACAAAAGAAGAGGGGCAGACAAAAAGGGGAGAGGAAAATTTCAATTTTGTTTGGGTTAGGCTCGCGATCTTTTTTAGGGTCAACCGGACTCCTCCCAGGGATTGGCCGGGTGGAATTTTTTTTTGGGGAGGCACATGCAATCAATTCGACACGCAAGATATCACTGGGAGGAACCACTCGTTTTCGCGCTGTTTTTATTCTCTTCTCCTTCACTCGCTTTTAGTCACCTGTTTCTGATCACGCAGATTTAGCTTTTCCAATATTCTCAATATTGATATTTGGAAATCTTGGTCCTTCCCCCTTTGCAGTTGTCGATGATTCGAGAGTGATGACAGTTCGAGCCCAGCCGGTTCTTCTTCAGTGTTTGTGGCGTCGCATCGCCTTAGGCAAGATGCGGCGCACGGCCTGTCGATCCAGTGTATCAGAGTCGACAGGGTTAGTTCAGGGACCTCTTCTGGTTATTGGTTGACTGCAACGTGGAGCCACGTGCGAAGCATGTGGAGACCGACTGGGGAGCCACGCTGCCCTTGCCTGACCTGCGTCCCAAAAACTGTCCCTGCCGCCCCCCTTCGCAGTTCTTTCCCCCTCCCTGCAGGACCACGAGGACCACGACACCAGATGTGTCTCTGGCAGTTCCTTCAGGAATTCCCCGACTGTTGGCAATGGGTTTTCCTTCCTCTCTGCAATCGCACGATCGAGATTGTGTTGTTTTTGTTTTGCCTTCTTTTGTTTCTTGTTGTTGCAGACGGTGGAGAGGAGAAAAAGGGGAAGGATGCGGGACTATGGGAGTTTGTGGATGGCAGAAGGATTTCACATCTTGCCCCCACCTCCTCACCTCTTCCTTGCTACTGTGAAGAGGGGTTCTTGAACAGCAGTTGGTTTACCAAATACCGTACTCCATAACTAAGAGCATGGTAGTGCAGTTATCACGCTGACGCCGAAAAGGGGCAAGGAGGAGGAGGTCAGCAAAGCGAGACAGGAGGATGCCCTTGTTTGCTGATAAGATGCAAACCCCGCAGATATTCACACACATCAGTCACAGTCACACTACTCTGGCACACCGCACACACGCACACACACGCTTTTTTGACTTTTTACACAACAGTAGGGCGAGGCACAGCTTTCAGCTTACCTGTGAGCTTGCGCCAAATGCGGTCTTTCCTCTTTTTTTTTTTTTTTGGTTCTCACCCTTTCGCACGCACACTCACGGGGATACGGAGCACCGAAGATGACGGGGGCTGTCCTCCCTCCATCTCTCCGATGGCGGTCCTCCTCCCCGCCATTTTATCCAAGCGACACGTGGTTTTGCGATCTGTCAGTGGGAAACATCGACCCATTCCCTCCGTGATCATGGCTGCCCCCTTTTGCGTCCGGTTGAAAGGCTAGAACTTGGGGGAGCGGTTTATGTTTCTCCCTTTCGCTTTTCTTTTTGCGAGTCATCATCGAAAGCCTCGTCGAATATTTCACATACTGTTATTGTGTTGTACGTATAAGTTGGCCGGTTTATTTAGTTGATGTTGGGGGAAATCAGGTCGGTGGCATCTTCGGTGGCATCTTCGGAGGCATTCGGCTCTGTTCTGTAATCACCCCTTTCCCTGGAGAAAGCCGCCTAAAAAGGAGCCGATCGGCTTCGTGTGAGAAAAAAGCGAAATGAGTTAAGAATTTCCGCAAGCTAGCCACTGAGCTCCTAGCGCTGCCGGACCTCGATCTCCCAGTTAATGCCCTTGCTGACTGACAAAAAACAGGAGTCTGGCCAGTCATTGGGCACCAAGCGGAAAAGAAGTAGTTCGTGTTCGGTATGACCGGTGTCGAAGCGAAAAAGGGGAGGCACAAACGGCCTTGCATTTCTGAAGCGTGCTTCCCCACGATTGTGACTGGCTGGATGGAATCTGCGCTTCCTGCAGGCAGATGAAGCAGGTGCCGGGGGCTCCTGGTTGGTACCTCGGAAAGTCAGGGGGTTCGGCGACGGGGACCATCCTCTTGAGATTTCTGGCCTGCCATCCAGAACATTGAAGAACGCAGAACCTCCCACTAAAAGTTACGAATGACGACAAGTGCTTCTGCTAGCGCACTCTTTATTGACTGAATTAGAACGTGCGAGGCTCGGCATCGTGATTTTACTTCTGGAACGAGAAATTTCGTTGCTGTTTACGATTTGCTGGTGTCCTGCGGTTTTCCCACGGTGTTAGACATGTTGATCAATGGCATGCTGGGGGGGCCTGATGATGGCAAGCAGAAGAGGATCACCATCCCTGTGCCACACTTCAGCGTAGCGCTCCTGTCGACGTTGTTTGAAGTTCGGCGGACTGTCCACCAAATCTGGCATGGCATTGGCATGGGGCGTAACGGGGCGTTATGGGGCGTGATGGGGCTGATTGGCTGGTCACACAGCGTCGTAGTCGGGCCCTGCCCTGCTTGGGACCTGCTGGCGCCTTGCCTTGGCCTGCTCGCTATCTGACCTGAAGCTGCCTGTGGCGGTAGTTCACTGGGGTGCCCGCCCGGCTGTCAGATGCAGAAGCCCGACGGCGGCGTGCGGTGATCAATCGCCTGCCTGGCCCTGCCTGTGCAGCATTGAGCTCCTTCCTTTTCCTTTCCTCCTTCTCCTCTTCTTCCTTCGCATCCACCTCCACCACCACGACCATCTCCTCATTCTCTCTCTACCACGGTCCAGACCATTCTCCTCCGTCTTTGCCTCCTGCGCATCTGTGGAAAACAACAAGAGGATTATAATCTTTGCTTCTTTTCCCCTTCGAAAGTGCGCGTATTGATAATCGCACCACTTTCCGGGTCGCACACCCACCTGCCACGTGCTGATTGAGAGCCAACTCCCTCCTCCCATTCCGAAGATTCGCCCGAAAATCATCGGCAACCGTCTCACTTCCGTGGCTCTCAACTTTCAGGTTTCCGCCAGGCCGACACCTGCCGTCGAAATACCATCGCAAAACACTCCCTCTGCGAGCCAGCCGTTCTATTCCTTTCCTCTCCCTCTCTATCAGTCTATTCAAAATGCCTACCTCACTGGAATCCTCGCGCCCAATTATGGCGCCTTCCGTACGTTCCTCCCCCTCGTTCTCGGTTTTCTCCTCTTTTTTCTTGTGTCTGTCTGTTTGAGGTTGAGGAATCCGGGTTCCCCTCTTTTCCTGCCATGGAATGACGGAGGGTTGCGTCAAGCCCGACCGTGAACTGCCATGTACCTTTCCCTCACCTGCACCGAGCAAAGCGCAAACTCAATGCCAAATCCCAGAACCGCCCCTTTCTTCACTCAACGTTCCTCATCATCCAGGTAGCTGGCGTTTACCTACCTACCTCCCTCCCCACATACCTACCCACCCGCCTCTTACGAAGATGTTTAGCCACCTCTCCTTAGTGCCTAGTACCTACGTGTCCGAACCAAGACCCAACAAACAAGCCGGAAGCTAATTCTCCTCTCCCACATTGTTTTTCTCTCGCTACAGACCCGGACCTCGGTACGCATGAGCGCCTACAGCATGGCGGCGCCGTCCTTCGCTCCGACCGTCCGGACGACTGACTCGGCCAACGCCGAGATCCAAGACATCGAGAGGGGCCTGGAACGCATGGAGAACAAGGCGCTCACCGACCAGCGGGTCGTGCTCTCCACGGAGAAGACGGACACCATGTCCAAGCTGGCACTCGGCGCCAAGCTGGAACGCGCCCTCGAGCGGAGGATGACGGGACAGGACGCCGTCATGCGCAAGAAGAGGGCTCCGAGAAAGGTCGAGACCGAGAAGGCGTGATTTTCCCCGATGAATACTTTTTTTTCCCTCTCCGGACTGGCTCGGTGGCGGCGGCGGCGACGATGACGACAACGGGGCTGTGATCTTTGTTGTTTATGGTGGGCTGTTGCCTCACAAGCTTCTTCGGGAATGTCGTGCCACGGGAGACAGGACGCGGCTGGCCACCGAGCTCAATGGGTCCCGTGCATGCTTGGTGGTGTCGTCACGCGATCGGAGACGCGACGACGATCGGTCTTCGTCACTCCCCGTCACTACTACGTCGGCACCGGCCTCCTTTCGAGTAAAGACGAACGAACGAACTTTATCAGGTCCCCCGACCCCTCCCCTCGTCTTCGATGCCGGTCCCCTAAACAGGTAGACGGTCTGGCGAGCTTGGACGCTGGAAGGGAAGATACGCACCACACCCATCATTTTGCCAGACACAATTGTTGTATAAACACCTATCACCCAGCTTTTGGGCACTGCACATCTGGTTTTCGCGGTCTGGGTTTCCGTTTTGCACAGTCCCGTCTCCCGGTCTAGGATCCCCGCACCGCCTTGATTTCTCTATATCTACTTCGGCTTCTTGTTTCCCTTTGTCTTCCGTGATATCTTTTCTTCTGGGACTACTGCCTACCGCATGCTGCATGGAAGGGGGTCGGTGATGCAGCAGAAGCGCAACACTTTGAAATAAAGAAGGCTGGACTTGCCAAGACTATCTCTACTTAGACATTATCGCATATGTGGTTTCCCAATAACACACCCTGACCCACCCTCTTTTTATCTTCTCGCCACCATTTGAGGCAGCCGATCTTGACCGCGCCGCTCACCCACTGCTGACCTCCGCTGGTGACACACTGCTATGCCGAATAAAAGTGACGCTCGCCTTGCACTCTCCTCCTGCCCACTACCGAAGGAGGAGGGGATGTCTATCAGTGACAGATGTAACAAGGTGTGCGGCCAGCCCGCAAGTGGACTCCGGTACGATGTTATGACCGCAAGATGAACAGTGAACTCCACAAAGCCCCCGTAGCCTAAGTACACCCCTTTCTCCTTTTTCTTACTACTTGACTCCTGTTATTCCCAGGACCTCAGCCGCACTCCTTCGGCTTTCGCCGCGTCCAAAATCGACGAAAGACCCCAGTCGAAGGAGGCGAAACGGTGGGTGTATCTTTGGTGGAGTAGGCACCCAGGTAGCTAGGTGGGATAGCCCCTCCAACTACTAGCTTAAACGCTTCCTCCTGTTTCCGCCTTTCTTTCCCGATGTCGTCGTTGTCGTTGTCGTTGTCGTTGTCGTCGCCGCCACCGCCGGCGGTGCTCCGCGCTGCTTCTAGCTCGCAGCAGCACCAGCGGCGGGGGCGGCGGCAGCGACAGCGGCAACCCCTCCCTTGGCGATCTTTCCCTCGATCTCCTTCGCCAGCGCGACCAGCTCCGTCTCTTCGCCCTCCATCTCCAGGCCCCTCCCGACCCACTCGCGGGCCTCGTCCAGGCGGCCCATCTCCATCAGGCACCTCCCCCTCCGCCACCAGGCCTTCGGGTTGCCGACCTTCTTGCACTCGACGCTGGCCTCGGCGTCGACGGCGCCCTCGGCCCAGCCCTGCAGCGCCATGTGCGCCTGCGCCCGGTTCGCGTACAGGCCGGCGGCCTCCTCGCGCACGAGCTGCGACGGCTCCCACAGCGGGCGCGTCAGCGCCATCTGCAGGCCGAGGCTGTAGAACTTGATCGCCTCGGCGAACTTGCCCTTGCGGAACTCGCCGTTGCCCGAGTCGCGGAGCTTGTTCACCTGCGCGCTGCGGCGCGGGTTGACGGGCACGGGAGGAGGGGGGACCGTGTGCGGTGACTCGAGGCCCAGGATGCTGCGGTGCACCGAGTTGAGCGTCGTGAGCTCGGCGTCGAGCGCGCGGCTGCTGCTTGTGCTGTGGAGCTGCTTGGACGTGGGGTCTAGCCGGATCGGCAGGAGTGTGAAGGTGTCAAGATCTGACATATTGGGCGCGTTTTCTGGAAGTCTGGGATCGGAAATTGGCAATTCGACGTTCGTCTTGGCTCCTCACGCCTCTTGTCTATCCCTAGACTCTCGCCACCTGTCCCGTCCGTGCGGTGTCCGTTCAAGCGCCGGTCCGTCTCCCACTGGTTGTTTGTTGTATTGGTGCTTTGATAGACGTGGGGAAAGGGCGGTGATTGGTGGTCCGAAAACGAGCAAAGTGAGCGTTGTGAACGGTGGTGGAGGGTGTGAGTTTCGTTGTGGGTGTTGCAGGCTTGCTCTGAGAACAGGTGCAGTTGAGGCCAGGTCAATCGGAATCATCAACGCTAACGGGGAATTCTGGCAGGTACATGTGACGATAAGCAGATAAGCCAGGCTGGCCTGTTCGACCCCGCCCCGCTTTATCGACCACCCAACCTACCCCAACTCAACCCCTTTTCCGTCACCACTCATCATCGCTGCCATCAAAGCCTTTGGTTTTTCATATTTTGGCGAGAAGCTCACTAATCTTTCAGAGTCCAGATTTGAGCCCACACTCGAGGTTGCTACCTCTAAGAACTGTCCGTGACGCAGCCTCTGAGGACTATCTCGACCTGTTGAGATGGATATTAGGAGGGATGAAAAAGTGTGAATAGTTCATATGAGCTTTATCGACAGTTCCAGAGTGCTCATACGTGAAAGCAGGGGAAAGTACTTCCTGAGCAGGTACGTAGTATAGGATCTTCCACGATGAGGAGAACGGTGTGTTAAACATTTCGGTTCTGCCGGGGGCGTTTGCCGTGTCGATAAAGGCATATCATGAGGTCTGCACGCGGAAGCATCAAGGGAAATTCATAAACCAGAGGAGGCAAGAGGGGCTCTGTTTCGACGAAGAAATGGCCGTGGCACTGGCAGTGAGATGAGAGTGGGTGTGCTGAGTGGTGTCCTCCATCGCTAAGCTGGGTCTAAGAGGCGTGCCGCACCCTAAAGTCGATCATCACGACAAAGACAAACCCTCAACGAAGGGAGACTGAATATTGAGTCAGCACGGAAGAAGGGTAGATGAGCAGACAAAGGGAGACCTAAGAGGCCTAGCCCCCCTGACGGCCGCTTTCCCCTCAACCCGGTGAATCAACTTGGGAACCCGTCCTGCCGTCCGTCCCTCCGGTCCGCTTCGGCCGTACCCCAGGATGGCACAAGCAGACATGACCCGTTTCGTTCTTGTTCCGTTCCCGTCGAGCCTCGGGGCAAGATCGGCCCTTTAACATTCCGCGATGGTATCGGCCCGTACGTCCGTGATCGCTGGTCAGCCCATCACCCCCGTGCATCCATCGGCTAGACGAGCGAAGATTCCGTAGAGTTGAGTAATAAGGGAACGGAGCACCACAGCAAGCAGAAGGGGAGGGACAATGTTGCACAGCCAATTTTTCTTGTCGCCCTTCCACCGGCCGTGGATCCTACCAGGCATGGCACACGGCATGTCTTTCGTAGCTGTGCTGCCGGAGATATAGGAATGCACTTCGGTGCGTAGTACAAGCGCCCTTGCCGCGTGGCCAGCATGTTGAGTGAGTGGACGGTCGGCGTGCTTCAAGCCGTTTGGCTGCCCAACTCGCATGGTCAGCTGCATTGTACCATACCAAGCTAACAAGGTTCCTTCTCGGGAAAGGCAAGAGTCTCTCGACGGGAAATAGGCCGGATATCGGAGCACAGGTAGTTTACTGGCGCATGGAGTACCTCTGCGTAACAAACCACGGTGGTTGCCAGATAAAAGGAAACGCAAGCATCCGTCTGCTTGTCGCCAGCGAACGGAGCTACCTACCACATCACATATCACACCATTCATACATGTAACATGTATACATGCATGGCTACCTACATCTTCTCTTATACTTGCCTGCTCAACAGAGTAAGAGCAAACCTTCCTCTCTGTTGTGTTTGTGTTTGCTTAAGCATTTTCAAAGAAAGCCTGCACGTATCCGCCTGGCCCCCGACCCCGAGATTACACGAATGAGCAGAAAAAAGCTTCAAAGAGAGAGAGAGAGAGAGGAAAGCTGCAGAGAGCCAAACATAGCAAGTGTACGGATCGGCAAGGCGAGTGCGAGCACGGCACGCATGCACGCACCCGTGAAAAAATGAAAAACTACACGATGCAACACACGCAGGAGACACAAAAGCCGGGCATTTGTTTTCGTCTTGGCAACGACCTGCTGCCCGACTCCTCATGCACGCGCAGAGGAAAACGGCAGTGGAACCAGGTGATACGACTAGGGAGGACAAGGCGCGGTGACACCACCTACTCTTTTGTTGAGCAGTACGGTACGGAGCACAGTCCCGCATAACTCTCCTACACGGCGCCTACACTGACGCCGATGAGAACTGAGGTGATATAGCGAAGGGTTGCAGAGGAGAAAGAGGAGAAAAAAAAACATGGCACAGTAACGTTTCACCCCCCGTTCCCCGACCCCGTTGTGGTGAAGGCATACACACATACATTACACGGCGGATACGAGAGTTGATTGCAGTGCGAGTGGACAGTGGGGGAAGGTCCAAGCGGGTTGGGAGAATAGAGCAGGAGGGAAAAGATGATCGTACCATGCTGGGTAGACGGTAGGCAGGCACCTCCGGTAGCATGAAGCAGTTAGACCCCGGCAGTTTTCCTGTTTTCTTAACTGCGGGCAGGCAGGATGGCAGCTAGGACTGCCACAGTGAGGCAAGTGAGGAACTCCTTCTGCCTGCCTCTGGCGACTTGATCGGCGACTCGATTAGTGTTTCTGCTCACCTGCCTGTGCATGCAGCAGGTAATGGGTGATTACTCGAGACCCTTCTCAAGAGACCGCTTGTCTTTTGTTGGTACCAGATTTAGCCTAGAGAGCTCGGCAAGACACGGCGAGGCTCGCCGCGGGGCTAGCTTGAACTCTAATACCGTACTGTAACCTCGATAGACTGGCGCGGCTGGCTGACGTGATCTGCGTGCTGCTCACAAGACGAAATAACTCCCACTCATCTCGAACCGTTCTGTAGAGTGCCTAGGCATCACGAGCGTGCACGAATTCATCAATCGATGGGTGTATGATGGCACAGATCAAATGGAGATCAACTAGTTGATTTCCAGACATATACAGAGGCATCGCCTCTTCCCTTTCCTCTCTCGTGGCTGACTCGAACTTGACTGGCAAAGACTGAGAGAGTGCGCCATTGCTTTCCGCAAAGAGTGGCAGGGAAGGGCGATATCGAGTGCGGGTGAGAACGAGGGGGAAAAACCCTCGGTATACAAAGAAAATATAATGAACCGTCCGTGAAAGCTGGCGAGAGATCCTCCGGGCACTTGCACCTACCGATATACGAAGTAGATAGAAAATGGGAACTGATATGGCCAACCATCAATCATCATCAATCGTCATCGTCTTAGCTCCTAGGTCGAGCTCGATCTCTCCAGACTCCGAGCGTTAAGAAAAAGAGTTCGAAGAAAAAAGAATGAGAATATAGAATATAGGATGGAAATCGAAAGATGGGCGAAAGGGAGATAACGAAAAAAAGTACGAATAGAAATAAATTGAGATGCGTCGATGGTTTGCTTGACTCTGACTTCGCTTGTCGCCGCCTCCTCATTCTCCCCTCCTTTCCCCCCTCCATTTTTGCTCCTTTCTCTCGGGGCAACTAACCCTGGAAAGTCTCCATCTCCTCCCACTTGTTCGTGAACATCTGCATGACGAAGTACAGCGGGTCCTCCCACAGCTCGGCCTGCTCGCGCGGGTCCGTAGGGCGGAGCCTCCGGGTCAGGCTCGGGTCGGTCATGTAGCCCCACCACTCCCAGACGAAGCCCTTCTGCTCGTCTGTCAGGCTGGACATGGGCGTCTTGGCCGCCTCGTCGGGGCGCACGGTGGACGGGTCGATCCCGGACTTGAAGTAGTGCCAGTGCAGGAGGATGACGTTGGCGGCGTGGTGGAGGGAGGCGACGACGTGGGGGAGGGAGAAGCGGGTCTGTTTGTTATTATAATGCCATTTCAAGTTAGTGCTAATAACTTAAAGAAGAGAGAAAGCTGGTGCCCCAACGTACAGGCAGCCCGTTGTCCCGAGCATATCTACCCCTGTCCATGCTCGCGTGCGAGATCTCGTGGAGCAGGATGAAGGTAGCGATGTAGATGGTGAACCAATGCTTGGGGTTGTTGCTCTTTACGAAGCCCTCGAGGTACTTCACCACGCGGTGGGTGAGGATGCGGAGGAACTTCGTCGACAGGATGCTGTCGACCTGGGCCGTGATCATTCGGGGGAGCGAGACGCGGCCGCGCAGGGGGTAGTCGGGGTGCATTTCTGGCTCCATGTCCAGGGTGTCTTCGCCGGATATGTAGGCCGACCCAGTCGTGAGCCCTGTGTTGTGTTGTGTCAGCAGCGTGATGAAGGGTAGTGAGACCAGAAGGGAAAAAGGGGAATGAAAGCATACTCATCGCGAACCAGAGCCGGAACAATGCCACGAAGAACTGGCGTTCCTCCGACGCCGGCTGAGTGTGGATAGGTAGTAAGTAGGGTTGTCAGCTACGATAGCATGTCCGCGGGCGGGGGCAGCCGGAGAGTGGGTGCGTGGCTGGCATAGACGTAATATATATAGGTCAGCGACTTACATCGAGCGAGTGGAAGTGGCGGATGGCGCTCCGATACGTGGTCTTGACAATCGGAAGACTGTCTCTGGTGGCCTGGATGATGGCTTCAAAGGCGTGATTGTCGATGTAGGCAGCGACGACCTCCGCGGCGGCCTGGACGTTGGTCAGGGCGAACGGCGTGAGCTGGGTAGCCATGGCGCGGTTGTCGCGGGTCCTCCACTTGCGGTCGAGCACGTCGCCGTCCTTCGGCTGGAAGCGGCTGACCTGGAGCCGGAGCGGAACGTCGTAGAGGTCCGGCCGGCGAGGGTCATGGCTGAAGAAGATCTTGAACTCGACGAAGCGCGAGACGTCGTCCACACGGTCTCCCACGTCCTTCATCTTGATTCCGTCCCACCGCCGCGTCAGGTTGAGGCCGCCCTGCCGGCCGAACTCCGCGTCCATGAGCTTGTACCGCCGGCAGGGGATGTGGTGGATCGTCTTCTTGGAAGTATAGCTGACCTTCTGGCAGGTATCGCAGGGCATGTTGGGATTGGACGGGTCGGACGAGACGCATCGGATACGCTGCATCTTGCAGCGGACACACGCACCCTCTTTGCGGGTCTTTCCAGTCTCCTGGCGAGCCTCCTCGGTAAAGGCCGAGCGACCCTTCGTCCGACCTTTGCTTCCCCTGCCCGGGCCCTTGGAGCCAGTCGCCGGCCGAGCTGCGGCCTGCGTCTCCTGGATGTCCTGCTCCATAGGCGCATCCTCCCACTGATCGTCCAAGCCCTGGGCTGCCGTGGCAGGTGCAGCGGCCTCGCCGTCGGGCATGGACCGGAACGAGTATCCGGCCGCGGCAGCCTCCGGAGTCATGGGATGGGGATGGTGCGTCTCTTCCTCGACGATAGCCGATGGCGCTTGGAGCATCCAAGGTTCGACTCCCGAGTCACCGGGCATGGCTGGGTGCTGTTGCTGAGATTGATTCTGGTGATGGCTCTGATATGGACCGTGGTGCAGATTCGGACGCTGCAACTGATGCTGTCGCTGAGTCCGATGCTGGACTTGGTGTTGATTCTGATACGAACCCCCATGGTAGGCACTTTGTTGGTACTGGCCCTGCTGCAAAGGCTGACGATGGTGGTCATGCGGCAGTTGCTGGTTGTATTGCTGTGACTGAGACTGATGGAACCCTGACTGCCGATCGCCATGGCTACTCACGCTTGGTGCGGAATAACCCAAAGCTGGGACGTAGCTCTGCTGAGCATGAGAGTTGGCACCGGCGATATACTGTGGATGTGGTGGGTATACCGTCGAGCTGGCTTGGGTCTCTGGAGTCGTATCCGGAGCCGAAATGGGCGGCAACTGTGGCAGCTGGGGTCGGTGGCAAGAGGCCGAAAACGGGTGGGAAAGCGATGAATGAGGGGGTGCTGCTGGGTTATGATCAGGCCTTCTGTGGTCGAGGAGGCTTTGGCTTGGGGCGCGAGCAGGGAACGTGGGAGGAGACTGTGGCCGGGGGTGGGTCGGCAGCAGGGTCAGGGTCCGGACAGGCGGAACAGCTGGAGCGGAGGATGACTCGACTGGACGTGATGAGTCCTGGTACTGCGGCGTGTAGTAAAACGCCGCCGGGGATGGAGCAGCGTTCTCCGCTTCCGATGTCCGAGGCTCTTTCATTAGAGACGAGATCCCAGCCAGGGCATTAGATGCATTTGGGCCACTGGAGGCGTATGGTTCAGTCGGTCTGGTTTGGACATGAGGAGCTGGGCCACCGATCTCCGACGAGGGAGGCAGAGGAAACCGGCCCTGCAAGGGAGGTGAAGTCGCCGTGACATATCCTGCAGCGTTGAGCGTTCCCGTTGTTGCGGCAGGGACGGCAGCGGCTGCTGCTGTCGCTGTCGTAGTCGTTGAGCCCCGATTGTAGCTCGTGCCGGTCGAATATTCAGGGCCGAAGGAGTGTTGGGGCGCACGGAGGCCGGAGCCAGGACCTGGCGGGTTTTGTGCTGGGGTCGCTGCGACGCCACCCACGGCAACCACGGAATCAGAGGCCAAGGGAGCTATCTCGGCTGTCAGCAGCAGTGCGCCGCCAGGCAGCTGCTGTTGCGGAGCCGGATCCCTTCGTCTCAGGAACAGATCAGCGATGCCGAAGCTGGAAGTGGCCGTTCCACGATTCGCGGGCACTGTCGACGGGTACGGCTCATAGTGAGGTGACGTCAGCGCCAGAGGATGCGCCAGAGGATGCCCCAGGTGGGGACCGCTGCCGTACCAGGACGGAGAGTGGTGGTAGCCTGGGCCAGAGGAATAATGGCTGTACGGGAGGCTGCTGTGGCCGGCTAGGCCCCAGCTGGGATTGCTGGGGTCACTGCTGGTGGTACCGGTGCCTGAATGGAAGCCCAGTTGCTGCTGCAGACCGGGGAGAGGGCCGACTTGCGAGATCGAGGAGGGCATCGAAGGTCCAGCCGAGGGGACGCTAGCTGTGGGACCCTGAGATGCCGGGGTTACAGGACCGGTTTGGAGGTTCGCCCCGGCGTCAGAGGCAGTTGGGTAGCTGGAGCTATGAACGCCCACAGGACCCACGGGGTTGTCGAAGAATCGGATGCCTGGTTGGCCTTGACCTTGAACGGGAACGGGGCAGTGTCCAGGATCGGCATCCCCGGCGGCACCTCCCGGGCCTGAACTCTGGTCCCCATTGGCGGCCGAGGCGGCCGAATTGTCAACGGGGGAAGAGGGCGGCCTGAAGCTCCCAGAATTAGCAGGGCTGGCGTGGCTAGCTTGGCGGCTGTTGGACGTAGGATAGACCTGATTGCCCGGAATGGGAGACGCAGAGGCTGTCAGCGGGGAGTACATGCGTGAAGCCTCCGCCGTCGGGTCGAAGGGCCTCGTGGCTGGCCGCTCCCCGCGGTCGATGGGGCTCGCTCGGCGTTTCGATCTCCTCCTGGCCACAGGGAACTAGTCGAGCCGGGAGAAAAAAAACAAATGTTAGTTGACTAGTCTCGTACAGCACTGTACCACATATCGAAGCCAGAACAGCTGACAGCGGCATGAGCCCGGGTTCATCGAATAGGGGGGACTTGGAAACAGAGAGAACGGGATATGGCAAAGGAGGACAGAGTCACAGGAAGAGGATGTCAGGTGCAGTGTACCCTCGACGGCCCACCTGCACTGAGGCTGGACGCTTCGACTTCAGGAAGGCGGCGATGGTAAGGGAGTATATCCAGAAAAAGGCAAATAGGTGAGGAGAAGGGAGGAGAAGGAAGTGCATGCGCGTACTCTGTAGAAGCGTGGATGCGGTGTTGTTAAGAGAGCAGGGTACACTGAGACTCAGGCTGGCTCGTCGTCGCGTTGGACGAGGCGCTCCTCCAAGTTGTCACCACGCGTACAGACCGACGGAGCCAGAAATAAGGGCAGCAGGAGAGAAGGACCGAGGCAGATGGGTAGAAGATAGGTAATGAAGTGGGCAGGCGGCGTAGCCCGGTGATGGGTCTCGTCGGTAGCAATGGATGAGGTGCTGGGTATCATATGCCAAGGAAACTTGTGTGGAGCGGATTTGAGAATGAGGACAAAGAGAAAGAAGCTGAGACCGAAGCTGACAACGAGAACAAGAGAACGGAGGACAATGAATGAGCACGGCCTTGAGCATGGCCTTGAGCCTAGCACGACTTCGGCTGGCGGCTATGTGTGAAAGTACCTACCCCGGCCTGGCGAGGGCTGGCACTGGTGGCACGAACGTCCATCATTGTGCCGCTATCGCCTTCGCAAGACTTTCTGCGAGTTGACTGAAACGAGTTGACTGCAGAGTGTGCAGTTGCGTGCGCGTAGTTGCGCGAGTGCGGGTTGTGGTGGCTGTTGGCAGGCGAAGCGGTTGATCTGCGCTGCGGGTTCGGAGCAGTAGGTGGGTGTTTTGTGTTGCGGTGTTGTGGTGGGATCAGTTCAGACTGCTGTATTAGCTGCTGTAGCTGCTTGCTGGAGTCGCTGGTGGTACTTTGTCTTGCTCTCCTCGCTCTCCTCGCGGCGCATCGGATCGCAGCAGCAAGGTTCAGGTTGCAGATGCGCGTGCACCGACTTCATTCATTCACTCGGGACTGCCCGTGGCAGGCAGGTAGGCAGGCCGGGAGAGTCAGACAGGCTGGAACCCCAGGTAGTGACCGTGTGGTGGTGCTTCGCGCTGTGTTCTTGACCGTCTTTCTGCGCAAGTCGACAGCGAAGCACGCCTCCCTGGCCGGCCAAACTCGTTGACTTTCGAGACCGGTGAAGCGGGGCCGTGAGATGTGTGGTGTGCGGCCCAAGTTCTGAGGTTCTGCTGCAGACTGCAGCAGAAGAGGTCAGCAAGCACGTCTCGACTAGCTTCCCCACCCTTGGCTGCTTTTTGAGGTTGTCTTTGCTTCCTTGGACTGTCTCCCTTTCAAATTCGCCGCCGGATCGAGATGGCTGTGGACGGCCGTGATTGCGTCCGGTCTGTTGCTAGTCGACTGACTGGTCTTCGGTTAGGCTCGGAGAATGGTGAGACGAGAGGCGAGTGGAGGGCCGATGTGCCCGAGAGGAAGAGCGCGATCCCAAACCCGCCTAGTAATCGAGGTGTTATCTGTATTTACACATGCACAACTCGCCGTCAGGGGAGAGACGATGCGCTCCACTTGGCGTTGAGTTTCATTCGCACCTTAGAGCTTCTTTCTCTGCTCCCTCATTCTTCCTTCAATTTCCTCCTCTTTTAGCTTCGAACCCACGCCGGCGGGTGTGCTGCGGCGATACGGTGTGTTGGGATGAAGATTTCCGTGTTGTCTTCTTGGGCGGCACAGCTCAGTGTCGGGAGGCTTGCCCTAGATTCGATCCAATGCGGATGGAATTGGCTGGTCATCCACTGGTCGTCGACCACCGCTGCGCAAGTCTACGTTCTTCGCAACATATCTCCCTACTCCCTCCTTTTCGCCTAACAGTTCGTCCAAGTCCGATAGACGCGGCTAATACCCCCGCCCTCAGACCTGGGTTCTTGACTCCCCTCGTTATTACGGATGACTTTTTATTTTCTCCTCTCGAAGGCCAGCCAAGCACCAAGCAAGCATGCGGGAAGTGGAGCAGCTCAGGAGCAGCTCAACCAGTGTCCCGGGTTTCTGGCAGGCGGCAACAGCTCGATCATCCCCACTCACGAGCCGTACCGGCGCTTCTTGAAGCCCAGAGATCCTGTTTCGGATCAAGCTGGGGGCTCAGCTCTCGAGGATTACCCGCGCCTGAGGTCCTCCAGGCGAGAACTTGGGGCGAAGGGCGCGGAATGTTCCGAGAAAGACTAGGCTCACTGGGAAGCAAACGTGTGGAGGGGGGAAACGAAAACCGTCTGGTGCGGTCGGTCACACACTCACACGACGCAAAACGAGATGGGGATGAGGGAAGTTAAAAAGCATTAGAGAGCGCGGCGTACAGAATGCGTAACTGGATGTGTGGGTAGCAATTTGTCGCGAGTGGCAGCTGGAGAACTGGAGGGCGGGAGATCGTCGTCTCGTTCGTCGATTCCAGATTTCCAGATTTCTACCTAGATTAGATGGGGGATGGGGAATAGAGAAGACGTCGATTGGGCGTTGGGCTGGGTTAGAGTAAGAAGCAAAGCAGCTGGAGAGAAAAGATACCAACGAAATGGGTGGGACCTCGAATGGAACAGCGTGTTGAAGCTCACAGCAGTCTTCGGTTGCTAAAATGATCCATGGCCAAGAGAGGTGCGAGTGGGGTGCAGGAGAGTGGATGAGCATTGAAGTCTGCAGAAGCAGGGCAAGCCAGGGGGGGGGGGGTTAAGGCCACACACTCAGAGAGGCAAAGGGATGAGGGGCTCGAGGGGGCCTAGAGGAGGGCTCGGGGGAGGACAATGGGCGAGCGGGCAGGTATCGTGAGGGGTTGAGGGGAGGCTCGTGTAGATGCCACGATGCCGTGGTGCCAATCCAGGATGAGTCCCGGAGCAATGCGCTGATTGATTGTTGGACATTCATTGGCGCCCTTCCAGTCGCTCTGCTTACTTGTGTGTCTGGCGTTGACCGGTCTCGCCTTCTGCTGTTCGCTGAGTGGGCAAGTGCAAAGCACCGTTGCCGGCTTATTAGTGGAAGCAGGTGCTGAGCGGTGACACTTCAGGTTCGTACTTTCCCGGATATCTACATCAAAATGCATTGTTTGGTGCAGCTCGCACCCGATGCTTCACACATTGGTTCGAGGCGGGCAAGACAACCATTGGGCCGGCGTGACTGGCTGATGGATGACGGGTAGTCCATCTTCCATCAAGTCTATTCCGGTCGTGCCGGCCGGAGTGCCTGGGCTGGCCTTGCTCTCACTCCAGAAGGCGCGCTGTCAAATGGATGTGGATATGGGTGTGGATATGGGTGTTGTGGTGCCTGCGCTCGTGGTCAGCCTATGGTGCCACTTCTTGGGCGGCGTGTGGCAGGCACTCCAGCGTGACTGCTCCTCTTGTCGCCCAAGCTGGACTGGGCCTGGACACATCGCCAAGCCTTTCATGCCCTGAAGCTCGTAAAGTACCTCCGGTATTCTATGCAATGTTCCAATATGACTTTTACGTCCATACAACTGCCGCCGCTGAACTTGAAGTCGACTGCGTGTGCGGCAGAACAAATAATCTATCCTCACGTCCACCACCGGGATTTATTCCGCAGCTTGATTTCTCGCTCCCTCGTCAACCCGCTCCGATTCATTTCCAGTGTGGGAAAGCTGTGCAATTATATATGGGTCGGCGGGAGCACGAAGCTCTCTCATCCCCTGTGTCCATGCCTGTTTTCCCTCCCTCCTCGCTCTGCACTTGTACGCGATGAGATGACGGCACGTGGCCCGGTGGCTCGGTGGAAGAATGATCATTGTCTCTTGGACGAGTTGCAGTGAAGGTGAGCAAGATGAGACTCGTTTTTTGGTTGCACCCAGCTTGTGAACACCTGTGCCGCCGCACGAACCTGGGGCATGGCTGGTGCCGTCCAATTACCATGTCCCGGCTCCTGTTCCGGCGCAGGAGCAGGCCCTCCACAGAGTCCCCACGGCTTCGGATCGTCCATGTCAGCTTTTTCTGTCACGTCGAGACCATTGACATCCATTGATCGCTTGTCGTAATGACAATCTCTCCTTCGATTGTGATGATCTAGGGTACGCGCCGGCGTCGTTCTCAATCTGTGAGTGACGAGGGAGAGAGGACGAGAAAATGTGGGAGCGACGTCCTGCTTTGATGTCGCTCTTAAGTACTGATGCGTCTTGTCGACAGATAGGATGACCCTGGCATGTCTATCGGCTGGGTCTGGATGGAATACTTGATCAGCCCGAACCTCGCTGTTGGAGCATGCCAAGGCACCACGAGTCACTGCCAGTGGGAACGCCTGCCAAACCACCGGACACGCTAGCCACATGCTGTGTTACCCTATTGGGCCTGCGCAACGACCAACAGTAAACGGCCAGAACCGCGCAAGCCCCTGAGATGGGGTCTCGAGGTTCAAGTTCAAGCTGCCAGCGTCCAACCTCACTCGCCCTCTTTTCCAGACTCCAGATGCTTGTTTGCGTCTCGGAACCGAGTCGAAAGTCTCTGACACCGAACCTTTCGATATTTATTATTGTCCCGAATTCATAATGGGTAGCGATCGCTTGGGCCTGGGGGTGTTGATTCTAGCGCTTTGGCGTTGGGCACCCAAAACCACGAAACCCCCCCCCCCCCCCCCCCCCCCCCCCNGGGTTCCATCTCTACTATACCCGAATTGGTCCCTTGCGAAGCCCGCCTCAAACCCACACATCCTCTGCCCTCCGTTGCCGACCACCACCACCACAACCACAACCGCCACCACATCGCCAGCACATAATGGACTCCAGTGACTCCTCGACTGGGCCAACCAGCGACCAACACATTCACCACAGCTCCGCAGGCAGCGACACACTGGCAACCTGACGACCAGGCAGGCAACCGGGCAACGGCGGCTCTCTCCCTAGTGGCAGACCCGAAGCTTGCAGATGCAGACAACGCGCCGACACAACCCACCATCAGCATCCCTTACCACCCGCAGAGGCCAACACTAGATGCTGCAAGTGATCATCACAGTCGTCCACTGGCTGAAGAGCGCATGTCTTTGAGGCAACCCGGACGCCCGTCCAAGACCACCCTTCGGACCTGCCTCCCTAGCTCTCCCCAGCTGTTCCTAGCTGCGTGCAAGACATCCTACTGGACCGGCACTGGTGGTGTTGGACGATACGACCCTCTCGGTCACAGGCGCGACCGTATTTGAACAGCCCGAAGAGGGCCTGGGGAGGGAACATCAAAAGGGCAGCAAGGGATCGATGCTGGCTTTGGAGCTTTTAGATTCTTTTCGTACGTAGTCGGCACAGCAGATACCCAGGACCGCTCGAGGCCATACCATCACGAAACCATCGCACGGGAAGATATGATGTCTTCTTTCCCGACCCAGCAAACTCAACGATCTCGAAGTTGCTTTAGGTACGACTACGCATCATCGCCTCACACGGAACGAATCGGCCTCAACAAGCTAAGGTGGCTCTGTCTGCTGCTTCCACAACCTGTTCCACAGACTGGATCCTCAGCCTCCCTCCGGAGGCACAACAGACTAACGCTTGCGTCGTCGTTTAGTTCCGCCGTGCCGCAATCTCCCATCTGTCACGTTCAAGAAGCCTATCCTCTCCTGATAAATCACACAACCCGGATCGACTTGCTTCAACTTGCTCCTGCTCCTCTTCCCGTCAAGTCCCGAGCTTTCGAAACCTGCAACAAGCCGCCCCTGATCCGGAACGGTCCCCTTGCCGCTGGCATCTATCAAAAACAAATTGCACCCTTACCGACAGCAACGAAGCGAGCAGGCATCCTCGCCGTTTTGGATCAGGGCACAAGATCATTCCCTCCGATTTTCGGGAGACTGCGACCGGCGGAACATCCGTAGCTCCGTGATGCCCGCACAAGCCGTATGGTGGTGACCCTAGGAGTACCTACCTTGCCTAGGTAGTGCTCGAGCGCAAACAACTGTCCGAGGACGGGACTTCATTGACCTGGGCATGACGGCAGACGGACCGATGTCGGGGACGCAATTCTTGCCGCCGTCTTGCCGCCATGCCCGGACCGAGAAACGGCAGGCTGCCGTGAGAAACTGAAGACTGTCGAACGGACAGTCGAGTGACGGGGCTTTTCAAGGTTCCCTCCCCGACGCTGAATCACAACTCACGACAGCGGATCATCCGGTTCATCCCTGACAGGACCTGTCAAGGCTACCTGCATCGACCTGCGTCTGCTGTGACATTCTGTCAAGTTTGTCAAGTTCTAAGGAGGGGCTCGTTCGCGTTGGGCGCGTGAAGGACACCAACGATGGAGCTTCCATGCGTCGATGCGCCGATCCACTCCAATTATCTGATTCAAGAGGGGGAAGAATGCTACAACACCATGGGCCGGGAGGGGGGCCGAGAGGGGAGCCGAGAGGGAAGCCGAGAGGCGCGACCACTTGGACGGCCACTAGGACGGCTATTAACCGCCGCTGGCACGCCACCGTGGAGGCCCGAACCCTCCCTCCCGTGAGCCCACTCCCAGGCATAACTATTGATCCCCATACGCCTCTTTGGTCAGTGGGCAGCCACAGAGGTAGGTAAGTAGGTAAGGTAGGTACCTAGAAGGAGGGCACGCTTTTCTGCAATCCCAACTGCATCATTGCCTAATGCCCCAACATCTGGCCACCCTCCGTACCCATATCAATACCCATCGAACTTGATGATGCCCACCCACCTCGATACAATGTTAACCATCCATGTTACCCTGTTCTCAACGAGAATGAGGGTCGACGGTCTGCTGTAGGCTGTCTCTCCCACGCTGCGTTGTGAGGGAGGGGGGCATCGCATATGTGAGTGAGTGATTTAATACCACCAGGCAATGCCACCTCGGTGCCACCCAGTGCTGGACTTGATGCATGCCACGCTTCCCCCCTCAGCCGACGTCTTGCCTGCCAACCACTCGAGGGAGAAGCAACACCACCTCAGGTACCTTAGGAGGTACCTCACGCTCCAGTCTCATCAAACTCGCATGCCAGCCGGCCCCGTCCGAGGTCCATCCCGCTGAGGCAGCTTCCCTTCCACTGTCCAGCCAGTGTGCGTGCTGTGTCCCCTCAATTCTCTGTGCAGAGTATCAAGTCAAACTGTCAGCTGTCCACCGTGAAGGCTCGGCCCGGACCACTCAGGGTACCTGCTTACGGGTAGGGGATGCCCAATCTCAGGGCGGCCAGAGGTACTTTGGTCAAGGAGCTACCAATAAGACGACTCAGCGCATTCTTCCCTCGTAATATCATTTATCATACCACGGGAGGGGACATCGCGGATTCCATAGCCTCCCGATAGTGACGGCGGGAACCAAACCACAACTGTCCAACGACTGTCCACGAGGAACTCGGCTCTCTCTGCTCGTACACCTTAGCTGCACGCATCCGGTCCGTCCGCCTGTCCGCCTGTCCGCCGCGCCGCGCGTGCAGCCAGTTGAACATCCTCTGCTCATTCCGATGGTTATTTCCGATTTGCGTCTTGCTGTTCCTCCACTTCAATCGATCCTTCCCGCGAATGGCACGATGATAACAGCAGATGCCCGGCAAGATGCAGCTACGACCGTCACCAAGTCTCCCTGAGGAAGGTGCTAGCTCAACATCCCAGCTAAGGGAAGTTGCCCAATCTTCCATGGAAACAGGAACTTCTCGGCCGTCCGTTACCGGCTGCTTGTTCCCGAACTACTAACTCCCGTCACCATAGGTTCACCGATCACCAGGATGGATCAATGCTGCACCAAAACCTGGATCGACATGATGCGATCAAGGCTTGCCGACCGGCCATCGACGCGCCTTTCAGCGGAAACACTGCGTCCGTATCTTTTCATGACACTACGGGTCGCCGTGGAGCTTCGGGACAAGATGCAACAGACGCAAATAGGAGGCCAGGATTGCATGCACACGCAGCTCTAGTCGCAGTAGCAGCACATCATCCATGTTGCCCACACTTGCCACCTATTGCCCCGGATATATATCGACGGGGCGACGTCGCATCGAAACCCACGACGAAAGAGTTCGACGCGATACATCCTCCTCAGCCCTTTGCTAGTACCTACCATCTATCTGCATCTGCCTGCATCTTTCTGCACCTGTCTGCATCTGTCTGCATCTGTCTGCATACAACCTGCCCCCTTCTATCTTCTTGCCTCCTCATCTAACCTGCCAAAGCGGGTTTCAGCCTCCAACCAGATCTTCCACTGCTCCCCCCTTCCACTGGAAGCATACCAGTGTGCATCCGAGTTGGTTGCGTCTAGACAACAGCTATCCCATATCATACCCACCACTTCAAGCTTCGGCTTCATTGTTGGCCCTGTGCTTCGGCTCCAACTCGCCTCCAACTACCGATCTAAGCAACCCGGCCCAGCAGCATTAGACGGCGCTCTTTACTTCTTTTGACAAATCATTGAGCCAGTCCGCACCCCCATCAAGCACCGACCACAATCTTAGCCATACTTCCCGCTCCTCTTCGGAAGTCTCTCGGAAGTCTAGTCGTGTACCTCTCTGGACTCTGACGCCTTAGGTATGTACCTGATATAACAGACATATGTTGTCTTGCTTCTCCTCCTCCTCCTCCTGTCCGTTTGTCCCCCCTTCAGATCCACCCATCCAATTCATAGCGGCTTCAGGCGCGCTTGCCCGCGCTTGCCGTTGGCCTCCCATGCTAGCCCGCGGCGGTTCACCCGTTCCCGGCCGTAGAGGCCCCCATGGCCCATGCCTCTAGCTAAACGACAAAAGCCTCGAAGAAATCCGTTCCCTCTCTCCGGTCGCCAAGATGATTTCCCAACTTCACTACATCCCCGTGTCCACGGCACCCCAGCAGAAGCACCATCGCTCAGGAAGCGTCGCCAGCCAGTTGTCCCTCAAGCTACACCAGCTCTGCATCGGAGCCGTCTGTCCTCAGTCTCAGCTGCAGAACCAGAGCCACTCTGAGGCCCGTAATCCCGCTCCCATCAAGATGGCGTCCAATCAGAGCCTTCTCCCCGTGTCTGAGTGGCCCAAGGCAGTTGCCGGCGACCTCGTGTGGTCCGGCACTGATGCCACTGCACCCGTCGCGAATGTCATCGAGCTGCAGCCCTCGGACATCCAGGACGTCGAGTCCGCCCTTGACTTCTTCAAGAGTAAGAGCGCCATCACCAATACCGTCCAGCTTTCCCCCTTGATCACCTGTAGTTCATTATTGGGCTGTGAGAACAAATCGATCATCTGTGCCCTAGTGTATCTCCACCCTTGGAGTTAGCATCCCACGTTCCACCAGCTTGGAGCCCCATCCTTAGCCTGGAGTCGTTCCACCCCTGACCCCGGTCCCCCTGCAGCGTCGCTTTTGCACACCCCATGGTGCATAGCACCAAGACTTCCCTCTCACCCCCTTACTTCCCGCCACCACCCTCCTCCCTCGGGCCGCCTGACGGCAGCCGGCTAGCTTCCAGGGCTAATGCACAGCATCGTCCACCCCCCACACAGGCAAGGAGCTTCACGGTGACGAGGTGAGCCGCGAGACTTTCCCGGTCTCCGAGGCTCTCGAGGGTCGTCTCGAAGAGGCGGCAATTGCCGTCCATAACAAGCAGGGATATTGTGTCCTGCGTGGTCTGAATCCCGCCAACTTTTCCCCGGAGGATAACGCCCTCATCTTCCTCGGGCTCGCTAGCTACGTCGGCAACGTTCGCGGAGTCCAGGATAGCACTGGTAACATGATCAGTGAGTTTCAAACCCCCAAGAACCAGGTGCCTCCTTTGCCTCTGTTAGGCCGCAACAATTAAGTGCATTGCAGGAGGCAATCAGGGGGCCCCATCAGCGCAGAGTCTGAGAAAACAGCTGCTAACAGTGGCATGCAGGCCATATCACGGTTGCCAAGCAGTGGGAGGCCGTCCCGGACAAGCTTCGTCACGGTGTTCACACCACCCACGGCATGGTGAGTCTAGAAGAAATGAATATTTTCGGGCTTTCTTTTCCCCTCCTCGCGCCTCTGCTGTCACAGTATATCTGTTTCGTGCCCAATGCCACCTAAACGCGCTGCCGACGAAGGCTGCCGCTCGTAGTTCAGCCGGCTAATCGGTACCGGGCTTGATTGACTAACCATTGATCACCACCGTGTGGCACATATCAATGTAGCCCTTTCATAGTGATATGGGCGCCGACGTCCTGGCTCTTCACTACCGCCAGTGTGCCCACGAAGGCGGACGGACCCAGCTGGCCTCCGCCTGGACGATCTACAACGATCTCGCCGCCAACCACCCCGGCGTCCTTGAAACGCTTGCCGCACCGAACTGGCCAATCCAGATGTGAGTTCCTTCTGTCTTTGATTTTGGTCGCGGTTGTACAACATGGCTGTGTCTTCGAATATGCCGAGTCGTTTGTTGGCTAAGCTGGCAGCCCGCTGATCGAGGACACCCGATGCGCAGTACTAAAGCCCGAGCCCGGTACGTCACGGCTCCGCTCATCCAGTACCACGACGGAAAGATCATGGTCAGTCTCGACCCTGGCCGGCTTGGGCGCCAGACCGCGAACAAGGAGCATGTGTCCCGAAACAAGTCCAACACCACCACCGACAAGGACTGCCGCCGCGTGCCGACGCTCACCCAGGAGCAACTCGCAGCGCTGGAGACGCTCAACAACCTTGCCCACAAGCACGAGGTCTCAGTTGAGGCGCAGAATGGCGATATCCTCTTTGTCAACAACTGGGGCCTTCTTCATGCCCGCGACTCTTACTCTGACAGGATCGAGGACAGCCGGCGCCACCTTGTCCGCATCTGGTTGCACAACGAGGATCTCTCTTGGGAGGTCCCCTCGCACATGAAGAATCCCTGGATTGCTGCCTTCGGCTATCATTTCTCCGATGCCGTCGACCCTGCCTGCGCGCACCCCCGCACGGTGATCAACCGTAAATACCCCATAGCCCCTGCGCCGGACTACCACGTCCCGAAGTACACCGCGGGCTCTGCCGCCTTCCTTGTTGAGAGCAGCGACGAGGAAGACTACGCCGATGACCAAGCTGTCGAGGACGACGACGAGGACGACTTCGCGGTCGACAGTGAGCTGTGAACGAGTCGCCAGGGGGGCCAATCGCCAATCAGCTCACAGGGGCTAGCGACTAAGCGGGATGTTCTCTCAGCGCGATGCCCTGCAGAAGAACTGTCTTTCTCATTGATTCTTTTCTGATTCACGTCTAACAGTGGGCGTTGTACACGGTCTCGGCATGTTCCCAAATCCATGGTTTCTTTCTTCTCTATCCTGTCCTTCCCTTTGCTGCTTTCTCAGAACAGGGCCAAACAGGGGGGCCAGACCTGGAAGTGACTGGACAAAGGCCGCTCGCTCGCTGTAATTTCTTTGCTTTTTCTTTCTTTCCTTCCCTCTTTCTTTCTTACCACCGTTTTCACAACTCCACCTGTTCTTGACCAGTCCCACCGAACACATCTGTCGCTTCCACGAACGAGTGTTTCAAGGATCTCTTGGATTCAACGCCCTGGGTTGACAACGCTAACGATTTCTTTCTTTCCTTCACGGATCATCTTCTACTTGTCACAGAGAAAAAGAATACCCAGTCGATAGGGGCCATGGGAAAGTTACGATTAGGATTTCCTCCATCTCAGATGTCAGAGTATCTATCACTCATTCTTTTCCCGCTTCCTCTTTCTTTCCCTTGGCTAGATAGCCAAAATTTCCTCAGCTTGGATCATGGCTTGGCTACTAAGGACTTTTCCCCACCGTCAATAAAAACAGTGAAGTGCCTACTTCCCTACCTATTCTTCCATTTATTCACATGTCGAGAGGATGAAGCATATGCTGCAGCCTCCGGGTGGGCCATGTTCGTAGCGGACGGGTGGAGTGGACCTCCTACGTCCCCACAAAAGTCGAAGAGGAGAGGAGGCTGCTAGAACAAAACGGTCCAGGTAGAGTGTAGATGCACCACTTGACACCAACGTGAGCAATTGTGAAAGCCCAGAGCGATCTATTACAGACTAGCAACTCCAAACCTCAGTTTCATCTAGGTAGTTCGATGTAGCTATTTCGCCGATCCACCATCAACAGCGGATGGCGCGAGCGGCAGCACTCCTCTAACGACCCTGCGAGAAGGACACCACGGCCCATTTCCCGTTCCACGCCCACTTCCGGGCGGCGGCGTTCTCAGCGCCGTCTTCCTGTTCCCGGAGCTGCTCGTCGCGGCCCGGCTCAAGGCCGACGACCACGTCCGCCTTGCAGGTGCGGAGGGCGAGCACGTTAACACCGGAGCCGAGGCCGAGAGGGCCGATCGCCTTGGTGAAGGGGGTCGTTGGATCCCAGGCGCACTGGCGGAAAGAAAATAATAGGTAGGCATGGGACGTCAGCATCACATCACGGGGTGCCAAGAGTTGATGGGGAAATAAGACATCGTCATGCTTTGCTTACATCGCCGGTGAGTTTCCTGTAGTTCAAATCGCCCTTAAACACGACCAGCTCGCTGCTCTTGAGGTCCTCTAGCAGCTCCGGCGCCGCGGTCGGTAGGCGCCAGTAGCTGCCGGGCTGGGTCCAGAACCGGTTGGGCCGCAGGATGATCCTGCCCTCGGCGTAGAGGGACGTCCAGTGCGCGAACATGGCGGCCAGGTCGCCCAGCTCCGCGTCCGACAGGGGGGAGGGGACCTTGCCCTGCAGCTGCTCGTCGCCGGAGGCAGTCTCGTAGAAGCCGCGCGGGCTCGCGAGCGCGGAGAGCAGGGCCGCGAAGTCGGAGGGCACGACGTCCGACACGAACCAGGGGATCTCCTTCGGGTGGAGGACCACGAGGGTGGCGAGGCCCGAGGCGAGGAGGTAGCCGGCCAGGACGAGGTCGACGAAGAGCTCGAAGCCGGCGTTGTCGAGGACGATGTCGACGCGGCGCTCGGTTTTCCCGGAGGTCTTCGCGGCCTTGAGCGCGGAGAAGGAGGCGGGGAGGTCGTTGACGAGAATGTTGGCCTCGGCGGCGCGGCGGGCGTTGGCGCCCTGCAGCTTCTGAATGTCGTCGTAGGAGAGCGTCGTCAGGAGGGAGAGGTCTGTCGCGTTGCCCCAGAGGCAGATCTCGCACATCTCGCGGAAGAGGAGTTGTTCCGACGCGTCGTCATCGCCATCGGAGATCTTGTTTTTCTTCCTATCTTCGATCTGCCTGATGAGGTCCTTGTAGTGGGCTGCGAGCTCGAGGACGGCCGGGCGAGAGGAGCGGAAGGTCTTGATCTTCTGCCGGGCGAAGATGTCGTAGTTCTTCCAGTGGGCGGAGAGCGAGAAGGATGTGTTTATGCGCCTGCGGCGGATAGCGGCAGTTTGATCTTGTCAGCCGGCTGGTGATGTCCGCATCTCTGAAGATGGGCGAAGAGAGACAGTCTGCAGACAGACCTGTAGAGGTAGCATTCGCTGTACAGCCAGTTCGTGTTCAGCCATGTCGGGTTTCCCAGCCGCTCCAGCTCTTGGTTGTATAGGGCGACATCGGGCTGTCCATCGTCTGGGATAGGTCTGTCGGCAGATGTCGTAGGGTCAGCCTTTTGGGTTGGACGCCGCCGGCTCGGCTCGTTCTTTGGGAGGAGTGAGATAGTATACGGGGCAGATGATGGAGGAAGAGACGTCGATTTCCGTCGTCTATCGGGAAAAAGAGGGCGGACTTTACGTGAAGGCTCGGTCGTGCTGGACTTGGTATTTGAGCTGGGCTAGCTCGTTGATGATGGCCTTGCCCTCGGCGCTCTTTTCTGGCTCGTCGCACTGGGATATGGAACGGTATATGTCGTCGATGGCTTGGGTCTGGAGGAGGAGGAAGGCCGGAAGGGGTGGGTTAGTTCAACCTTGCTGAGACGAGCAATCATTGATAGTTTCGGACAGGTTTGGATGGGCTTACAATAATGACGGGCCACCTCTCGCGCGCAGTCGCGTACGCGAATGAGGTCTTGTCACCAGTGGAGTAGCCCGCTGACAGGGTAGAGCAGGTATTTGTTAGCTCAATGCATCAACTCAGCGGGCAACGGTAGGCAACGTACGAATCTTCGGATCGTGCTCCATGGCTACTGCTGCTTCTCGGATGGCTTGCTGCGCTTGCTGCGCTTGCTGCTAGCTTCAACTGTGCTGTGTCATGGCGGGGTTCCATTGTGAGGGGCAGCATTGGATGAAGTTGGCCGCCCCTGGGCGTATCGCGTATCAGCACCAAGTCAGGCAACTCCGCCTTTTGGGCACCCACCGCACTCAGGCCACCTGATGTTGAGATAAGAGTAAGGGCGAAACATGCATGCTTCTCCCTGTGGCTCAAACCGAGATCTGATCTTTTACATACAAACGTGCACAAACGACGACGGCAAGTTCCAGAACGCATCCAGACCGGTCCGTCTTCGAGAAGTCTAGTTAGTGCTCTTCTCGCCCGCATGATCGGATGACATCGTCTCTCGTCGTTTGTTCCTGGATCCTGGATCCTGGACCCGGGATTCACCGGCCAGTTCGGCTCCGACCAGGCGCCCATTAGTTCTTTGCGCTTGTCCTCCTGCCTCGGACTTCGATCCGCGTTACTCGTACCTTCCACCCTCCCACCTACCGAGCAGTCGTCCATTATCGATCATCGATCGACCCGAAATAGAGACAATAGGCCAGTAATTTTGACCGTTACCTTCGAAGGATTGCCATTACGTACAAGACTTCAATGCCAACAAGTGGCGCCAGGAATGTCGGGAGTGTGCAAAACCTGCGAGGCAGAGGCACTCGAACAAGAGGCACGTCTTCCCAATCTCCAGACGCGTCGTCGTCTTCTACCGTCAACAATGCATTGCGACAAATATTTGAGTCTAGACTCAATTTTGGGGGCATTTGCAACTCTTGTCCTCTCTTGAGTCTCTTCTCTTGACCGGCGCACGGAGATTGACCCTCCAGAGCGGCTTGCCATCGCTATGCGATGGTTCCCAAAGGATCTGGAGAGCAAAGAGCAAGATCCACACTCATCGTCTCATCGTCTCGCTCATCACCCGTCGATATACCTGTTCCTCCCTTTCCCCACACTCTTGGTTCCCCACAGTCCGACATCCCCGAATCTGTGGCTGCTTCCTACCGCCCCAAATCGGGCACTCATAACCGCCAATCGATGTCCAACGGTTCAAGTCCAGAAGCGATGACGATCGTTGGAGGCTGACCAGCTGGAAACGGGAGTGATGCACAATCATGTGCTTTTTTTCTTCTCCCTCACACACTCTCTCCACATCCACCTCGGCATCTCAACCTCGGAATGTGATACATCCCTGTCTTGAGTTTTCCCCTGTGCTCTCCTCCTTCCTCTTGTTAGTCCCCCAGCCTTCTATTTTTTTCCCCCTTCCCACAACCCCAGGTTCAAGGCAAACGTGCGTACGTTTGGCTCATCATTGCTTTCCCCTCCTTTTCCCACCTAGCGGCAACCCGCTCGCACGCCACCAATTCATGTTGGCTGCCGGTGCCGGTTTATAGGCACTCAGTATTACTCGCTTCTCGCTGGTTTGCCTCATCAACATGCGAGTATGCCTGAGAAATTTGATGCTCGGCCGTATCTTCCCCTTTCGGCGGTATTTCCAGCCGGTGCTAGTCTGGTGCTGCCGAGTAGTCCAGGCTATTGCCCACCATGCCAGGGCCTGTTAGAGTTTTGGAAACATCCATGGCAACATTGCTTTCACATATGTTGTACCACATCGCGATGGCCATATGATTGGTCCTCGGCCTCTTGCTATTATCATCCCTTCATCGTTTACGGGCCTCCTTCCTCTTTCGATTGGAAGGTTTAGTGCCTGTGCCCCCTAAACCTCTGGCATGCGCTACCACGATCTTGTTCTCGGTGAGTGCCGAAGTACCACAACACACTACCTGCCTCTACCAAGTCGTGCAAAGACTCCGTACGACTGCAGTATTGCATCCATTACAATGAACTACCTAGCCTGGAACTCGCGGGTTCATCCTCGGCTTCAAAGGCTGGTGGCTGGTTGCGGGCAGGATAGCCGTATTTGCCTCTCCGCCCCTGATGGTCGCAGAGCGACCCACCCACGGGCTTCTCCAGATTTTCATGCAAGAAAAAAAATGAGGGGGAGCAGGGGACCCAAAAAACCGGGGAAGATCCCCTCAACAAGGAACACCTCTGGCCACAATGGCCTCCCTTACTGCTTTATTCCTCTCGTCCTCCTGAACTTCTCAGGCGCAGCCATGTGACACGCGAAGGGGGCGATTGGATGACACCGAAATTACGCAAATTGGCAGACGGTGGACGATGATGCCAAGCAAGATGCTGGCCAACTTGGCCTCTGTACCCGGCTCCACACCACCAACACCGACGACATCGTCATCCAACATGCCCAGCAAGCAGATTTAGAGGCGGGCAGGAAGGCAGGGGGGTCAAGCATCGGAAAAGCCTACCCTTCATTGCCACTCCTTAGCGTGTTTGCCGACCCCAGAACGAGGGGAACATGGCCAAGTGTGTCCATGGGCGGCCGCCAGGAGTCGGATTTGTATCTTCTTTCGGCCACATTATTGGTCGTGGACCTTGCAGGTTGTGCGGGCGCTATTCGGGCCCTCGACTCTGTTTGGCACCGTGCAGAAGAGGCTTGTGCCAGTCAAACTCGGGCAGCCGGGGCATCGAGACGTGAGAGCGTTTCCTCCCCTGGTTCCCTTGCTCTCTCCCGTTCCCCAGTTTTGTCCAGTTTCCCCCAGTTTTTATCAATAAGCTAGTTGTACCCATTGTGGAACTCGTTGGATCGAGCGTCATCAAATCCTCTTGTACCTGTTGTGTCGTTCCTTGTGTGTCAGTTGGCCCCTGTATGCCATCGTTCTCACATGTAGGAAGTGACATCCTCCATTCTTGCCTTGGTTGACACTCCCACAGGAGACAAGCAGCGGGCCAAGGCGACCAAGTCCCTCCTAGCTGGCCCTCCTCGGCTGGCATACTTAAGCCCTTCGTCTTCCCCCCAGTTCTCCTTAATCTTCGCTTCTCTTCACCTCGCACCCACGCTCGCTTGCATTCCACTCGTTGCATATTTATACCCCCCGTCGACTTGCTTCAGTTCTTGCTTCCATCTGCTTCTCACGTCTTCGACCGTCACTCCTACCTCGTCATCACTGATACCACCCAAACCCGTCAAAATGAAGTACTCCGCCATTCTCGCCGTCGCCGCCGCCGGCTTCGTTGCCGCCCAGACCATTGAGGACATCCCGTCCTGCGCCAGGCAGTGCATCCTCGATGCTACTTCGGCGACCACCACCTGCTCGCAATCCGACTACAAGTGCCAGTGCGAGGCCTCGAACCAGCAGAAGATCATCGGCGGTGCCACCGTCTGTGTGATCGGCGCCTGTGGCCAAGATGTTGCCCTTAGTAAGTCGAACTCCCCAGACAAAAGACGGGACACCACTCCAGCAGGCTCCGGCAAGACTAACATGCATGCGCTACCTCTCCTCCAATCCTTCCACAGACCAAGTCCTCCCCGCTGCTCAGAAGTTCTGTGAGGCCGTCCTTACCGGCGGCGGCACCACTGCCGGCACCACCACCAGCGCGGGCACCACCACCGCGCCCACCACCACGGAGGGCACCACCACTGCCCCGACCACGACTGAGGACAACACGTCTAAGAGCACTACTGCCGGCCCCACGACTACCACTAGCGGCACCGGCACCGGCACCGGCACCGGCAAGCCCTCTAGCTCCAGCACCAAGTCTAGCACCTCGACCGTCGCCACCGCCGCCGGTGCTGTCGCTTCCGGTGTCGGCAGCCTCGCCATGCTGGCTCTGGGTGCTCTGGCCGCTTTCTAAAGTGCATGCAGGCTGTAGTGTAGTTAGTGCACGCTTGATTGATGGGTGGAACAAAAGAGAGGAAGAAAAGACCAAGACGTCTAAGGACGGGAGCAACCGTCTTCTTAGCAAAGCGGATACCCTCCAAGGACCGGCCCCCCTTGCAACTTAATACATTTCAGGATGAAGGTGTATTTGTGTACTGGCAGTTTAGAAAAAAGCGCGAGGTCCCCTGTCTCGTCATAACGCCCGAGAGAGTGAGTAATAATATGTGTATTATGCTAGCGACGTACGTACACAGGGCTTGCTACGTGGCCTGACTTGGCGGTGATCTATTATGTTGGCCATACTCGGGTGGAGAATGTTTCAATGGGGTTCGAGCTCCTTCGGATTAGACAAGTGATTACATGGGGAACTAGATACTCAACTGCCAATGCTACCTGTCAATTATTACGAGGTTAAACTCAGCCATCCCCACAACAATACTATGTTTGCGTGTATAATGCGTACTATGCCTGACAACGATGAGTAGTTGTATCCACGGAACGACGAGTTCGCATCTGCATAGTTACTAGGTAGCCTACGCTACAGTCTAGCCAAGTGTATGAAACTTTCTCCCATGAGAAGAATCTGTTGGCGAGACAGGGCTCCGCTCTAGAGCTCCGCCATCGGTTGCTCCAATGCATCCCTGGGAGTGCGAGATAAACGGTTAGCAAGACGGCCAGACCATCACGAATATATAAGCCTCAATATGACGACAACAGCGAGCACTGCTGATAGTAGGTGGTACTTACACCCCACTATTCCACGCAACCCTCCCCTCCCGACAAATCACCTGTTGTTGAAATGGGAGTTGCGCTGCTGCTTCTAGGACCTGGAGAGGAAAAAAGGGGTGCATCTTACAGCTCAGTAGCAGGGCCCCCCTCCTCCACGGGCTTGGGGGGAGAAGGAGGCAAGTGCACGCAGTAGTAGTTCCCGTCACACACGGCCGTGCCGCTCGGATACTGCTTCTCGTACACCGGCTGGTCGCGGTCGCGGAAGCAGGTGAAGGCGTGTGGGGAACCGTCTGAGGCCCAGCCTGCTACTTGGCCGTAGCTCTGCTCGTGGTAAGTGGTGTCAGAGATTAGTACCCCTAGGTAGGTTTGCGTTTGTTCTCTCTTATTTTTTGCCTTCTTGAGTCTGGATGAGATAGGGATGGAGGCTTCTTTAAAGGAAAGGAAGGGCAAGACCGCAAAAGACGCGCGCGCGCGCGCGAGAGAGAGAGAGAGAGAGAGAGAGAGAGAGAGAGAGGTAGGTGTAAGAGAGGGAAGTATTACCGGAGGGGGCTTGAACGTTATCGGAATCTCCCAGCAGAATTTAAGCTCCGCATCGAGGTACACGGCGCACTAGATCAGTTAACGAAGGAGTGAGTGTACGACTCTGGCTACTAAGTAGCAGTTATGACTTCTCGTAGAGTACTTGTTGTCCAAGTACCAAGTGCTTATCTACCGAGCTCGGCATAGCTGTATCATTCCTATCAGAACGTAGGGAAGGGAGGGAGAGTTATGGAGTTTCTTTCTTTACCTTCTTCTTCCCCCGCCAGTCGATCTTCTTCGGCCGCTCTCCCGGGAAGTCCGAGTCGTAATCCGGCTGCCAGTCCGGGTTGCCGCCGACGTAGGTGCAGTCGTCGGGCACAAGGCCGGACCCAGACTCGTTGAACGCCTTGAACCAGTCGACGCTCGAATATTTGAAGGCGGCCACGTCGCCCGAGCCCGAGTTGTACCAGGTGCAGGTGGCGAGGGAGTAGCCCTCATCCTGCTGGCCCGTCGTTACCAGATTAGCTGTGTCCTTGGCCCTGGCTGGGGCGGTGAGCTTTCCGGGACGGGGTGAGGAGATGGTTGCCACTGCCCCCGTGGTGGTGGACAGGAGAAGGAGGAGGGTGGTGAGGGAAGTCAGAGCTGGGGTGAGCATTGTTAATGTCTCTGTGGGTCGTAGCTGTGGTTTGGTGGTGAAGGGTCTGAAGCGACGGGTGCCTCTGCACAGTGGGGACGGACCGGTTGTGTGCGTAAAATGCTTGGAGGAGAGATAATGATGTTGAGATGAAATCAACACTTGCGTTATGTAGAGAGAAGCTGCACTGGCGAGGGGGATCAAGGACATCTAAGTGTATCGGGGAGCGAGGGGGTGGGACTTGTCAAGGGACTTATGTATCTGTGGCCGTTCCCATCCTTCCACTCTCTTCCAAAGGACAAGTTCAACCACTACTTCACCCCGTGTGCTCCCCCGTGAGCCAAAGCTTGATTATGCGAGCTTCCGAGAGCGGGAGGGAGCAAGGACCCGTCTAGACAGCCATCTTGTTCTTGTGGGTGGGTGGAGAGCAGGCTGCTGTGACCAGCTGGCTCCACGCTCTCTCGAAGAGAGTGAGACCAGTGAGACACACGGGATGGCTTGAAGCTCATATTTTAATACTTTATTCTGTCTAATAGCGGGTCCAATACCGAGTCCTTGGTGCATCCTTCGACCCGAACGTGGCTTGCAGTGTGGTTGCACCGCGGTGTCTTCGTTCCGCACCTCGTGGGGCAGGCCGGGTAGAAGGGCCTGTAGGAGGAGCTGGAGCAGGGACGGGCTCTAGGCTGGAGATACAAGATCGTGCAGATGCTGCTGTGCTGGGTATTTCTCGATGGATGCATCGAGGGTGCCAGTCAGTCACTGCAGTCAGTCGATCGGTGTTGAAACTCTGCGAAACTCGTAAAGTGGTGGAGGACCGGTTGCCCTGAGAATCAGGGCAGCCACGTCGTGGTTCTCCGAAAGAGGCGGCCAATGGGTAGGCAAGGAGACTGGCTATTGTTGTAACATCCTGAATCAGATTGTGTCTGGTAGCGCCGAAGCAGCGGAGATCCAGGGTCTCAGGGGTCTTAGGGGATCCCTGAGAGGTGCACTGCTGCTTCTGGATGCCACTCTCTAGAATTCTATATCCAAGTACCTACCCAGATAGTACCCGGGTCGTCCAGCCGCGGGATGAGTCGCAACATCACATTCACGGCCATTTTTGCGGATACTCTCGCTTGTCAAAGGGGAAGCAAGGACCTGCAATGCATTCTACTGTGGTGTGGTCGACAGGTTTCGCTACTTAGGTGTTAAGGGATTTGAGAAACATACTTTCATGTATCCTACCATCTTACTCAAAATTTATTGCAGGACATTGCACTCCGTGTCGTAGGGTACCTCCTGTCGACAACTCAGAGCTCAACGCCGTCGACTGCACCAAAAAAGCAAGGCACGAGTGTTATGCGGGGTTCAATATGGCGATTCATCACCAACGCGAGCGTCGCCCCTGACGGACGAAAACCTCGAAGCCTTCATCGCAACCTGGCTTGAGTGCAATTCAGCTATAAGGGTTGGATTGAGCAGTGCAAGCGCGATAAATACCGTGCAGCGCAGCACATTTGCAGGCTTTGGGAGTGAGTGGGTTAGCAACGATGGTTCAGGGAGTGATGACTGAACACATGCGACAACTCGCCATCAGCAAACAGGAACTTGGATGGCAGATGAGAAGAAGGTATTATGATTTTTTTTGGAGATCTGTTTTCTAAACGTTCACATATTAGAATCCCCCCTCCCCACCCAAATGCCCATATGCAGCGCCCAACACGGCCGCATCCCCTTCACAGTAACCCACCACCCATAACCTCCATCCCAGCCAGGCCCAAGGCTAGGCCAGCCCCGACACCGGCCATGCCCGTGGCCATCGCGGGGAACACGCCCCCGGCAGCAGCGCCCTCGCTCGAGCTGGACTTCACACCCCCCGCCCCCGTCGCATTCGCGCCACCCCCGGTGACGGGGCAGTTCGCCGTGCACGGCAGGGCGGTCGTGAAGGGGATCGAGGCCCCCGCGCCGGTGACCACGGCGGTCGTGGCGGTGAAGGCGGGGGCCTGGGTGCCGAGCGCGGTGTCGGGCCGCAGCGAGCCGGCGTCCGGGTTGAGCACGTCCTCCAGCATGTGCACGACGCCATTGGCGATGAGGATGTCAGTCTGGATGATGCGGGCCGAGTTGAGGAAGATGTCGTTGTTGAAGCGCGTGACGTGCAGCTGGGGCGATGATGATCCGTTCCCCGACTGGGGAAGCGACCCGAGGGACTGGAGGGCCGACGAGAAGTTGGCGTCGTGCAGCAGCTCCGACGAGTGGATCACGCGGTCGGGCACCATGTGGAAGCGCAGCACGCGCGCGAGCTGCTCGGCGCTCATGCCCTGCAGGGCGGGGGACACCAGCTGCATGGCCTGGTTCCGGGGCGCGAAGATGGTGATGTTGGGCGTCTCGGCGAACTGGGCCGTCACGCCGGCGGCGTAGGTGGCGCCGAGGAACGAGCTGAGGTCCGTATAGGCCTGGCGCGCCGTGAGCTCGAGGCGCGCCGGCATGGTGAGGATCGAGTCGATCAGCTGGAGGGAGCCGCCCTTCCAGGCGATGTCCGGCGTGCCGACCAGGGTGGAGCGAGACGCCATCCCCGAGGTGAACACCACCACGTCGCTCTCGCCCTCTTTTCCCGGCTGCTTCGCGATCATGGTCACGGCACCGTTCGTCACGTTGGTGTATTTGGCGACGGAGAGGCCCGTGTGCGCGAAGAAGGATGCCCCGATCGGCATGGCCGCTCCCAGGGAGACCTTGCCCTGCAGGATGTGGTACGACAGTAGGTTGGCGCCGTACACCGCGTCGCCCTGGTCCCAGTCTGGGAACTTGACGAAGGCGGCATCTGTTGGAACCAGGACCTATGGGAAGAGTAATTGGGTCAGCCTTGCGTCTACAGGTGTGGAAAGACAAGAAAGACAAGAGAAAAAAAAAAGTATGTGTTTGCAGGACCAGTGGTGACATACCGTGGCTCCCGAGCTGGGAAGCTTGGCAAAAACATCACTGTATTTGCTGAGCAGGCTCGTGTACGTCGAGACGTTCTTCTGCTTCGACAGGATGGTGGCCAGGTCGTCGTTCTGCGCCTCGACGGCGACGGGTGCGAGCGCGAGTGTCGCGAGGAAGGCTACTGCCACGAGGCGCGCCGCTGACTGCCTCAATGGCCGCTTATTTGGGCGTGACGATCGCATCTTTTGTGTGTGTGTTGTTTGTTCCGTTCCAGTCTTCTTCCCTCTACACCCACGCCAAGACGCGATCACTCCGAGGAGATAAGACCTATCGCAACTTCGAGGATGACCTATTTGTCGACGGATTTCGTCACGGGTGGCTAGACTAAATGCTGGCGAAAGCGAACAGCATCGGCATTACTTCGTACTCGGAGTTTAGCGGCCTTGGGCGTGGGAAGACGACCGTGGGTGGGCTCCGAAAGTTGACGATCATCGCCAGCAGGAAAAAAGCCACGGCGCGTCTTCGTCTTTGTTATATTTTATTTCCCACCACACCCTTCTTTTCGTCTTCCTGCGGCTCCCCTCCCGCCTGCCCGCCTTGCGGCGTCCCGTCCAATCTAATCCAAGCACATCTTTATTGTGACGGCCCCCCTGCCTAGAAGGATTATTACTGTAGTAAAACCAAACAGACTTTCCAACAGCCACCATCGATCACATCTGGGGGTAGGTTGTGTTGGGTTTGGCATTGTTGGCAAAAAACCGGTAAGGGTGGGCGGGATATGACGGACGGATCCTTGCCGAAGGTAAGCGGGGGACGACTCTATCGAAATGAGGTGCCCTTCTTCTGGTTGCCGCTCTTTCCAGGAAGCTCCAGCGAGTCCAGGCAACCACTATTAAAATCCCAGTAAGAAGACAGTGAACGTGATGGGGCTCGAAATAACTTCGTACGAACGAGCGAGTTGGATTGGGAGAAACGAGCTGATGAGTTTTTGCGGAACAGTTGGTCGGTGCACTTCTTGCGAGCAAGCTACTGCAAACTTCGCTTGGGTAAGCTAGGCCATGAGGCTTGCATCCTTGATTTTCCAGCTTGCAACGCTGCAGCGCCAGAGCGACCATAATCGGCCTCTCCTGGAGATAGCGGCACCACAGGGACGGCCAGGGACCCCAAGGCCCGAGACCCTGACTGGCCAGAGCACTCGTCGACTGTCCAGATCGAAGCTGTTCAGGGTCCACTCGCACCTGCAAGGGTCTATTATGTTTAAATTAAAGATAAAAAAGCCGTGCACACCAACTGCACCCATGTGGCCCCCACAATCTCCCCTCTGATTTGGCCTGACCCGCCCTACCACGCCATCGGTGCCTCTTGGTTTTCTTCAGCAGTGACGAACAAACAAAAGCTTCCCGGCATCATCAATGGTGTGCATACTGCTTCAGCTCAGAGGGAAGGGAGCACAACTGCGTAAGGGCTTGAGGTAAGGTGAGGGTGTATATAATAAGATCCTTTCACCGTCCAGTGATGACCGCTGGCTGCAGACTGCCTCACCTCTATTTCATCCCCCGAACGAACAAGGCTTCGTCGTTTTATTTCTCCATGTGCATGCCCGCCTCCGCCTGGGAATCGCCTGCCACGTACACGACAGCTGCAGCTCGCAAAAACGACGCTGCCAACGCTAGCGATCCCATATCGTGGACAAGGGCAGCTCGAGCGAGAAACTTCTTCTCGTTGGGCTTACGCTTGGCCTCATGATCCTTGATCCACTGGGGCATGAGATTAGGATTCTTCCACCCAGCAAATTGCCTCAGTGGATCAAAGATCGCGAGGCCAAGTGTAAGGCGAACGAGAAGAACAATGTCAAGTCTCTCGCTGCAAGCGGACCTTGCTCGCTTGTTGTCTTCACCTTAGCTCTTCACGAAAACTACTACGTAAGTACCTCCTCCTCATTCCGGAATGGAGTCGATGGACGACTTGAGCCTCACGATCCTCTGTGTGCAGTAGGCAGGATAAGAGTACCTGCGATGCTCTGGAGCTGGCTGGCTGGTTGCTCGGTTATTTTAGTTCCTAATACTTCATACGAGGAAAAGGTATAAGAGAATTCATGCTCGCTAACTGCTCTTATTTTACGAGACAGACGAAGAGCGAGCGAACGTCAAGGATGTTCTCATGCGTTGTCACTGTGTTCCTCCCGCAGGCTCCAAGTCCCACGGGTCTTTGAAGGACATCAGGAGAGGTGTACTCCACACGGAATGCCTAGCTATCTCTGTACCTACCTATGCACGGAGCGTGTAGATCGGATCCGCTGCTCCAGTGCCGAGCTCCACTCCAGATCCGGAGGGCTCCGACTCCATCCCAGGCACTCGGGCGTGCGCTGTGAAGTCGGAATTCGGGATGGAGTCTTGGAAGCCGGTCGAATCGACATATAGGCTGTCGTACCCTCATCAGTAGTCATTATGATGATATGATGGCTCAATCCTTCATCGTTGTTAGAACTAGATACGAGGGTATGTGCATTTCATCTCCCTCACCCAGGCTTGGAACGACAACCACGGCGGCAGAGACTAAGTCTTCGGAAAACGACCCTATCCTTCCTTGTTATTCCGACAATGGATCATGTAAGGGACTGCCATTCTCGCCTCGCCTCCTTTTGGGCGGCCGACCGAGGAGAAACCTGAGGCAAGGCTGGGCGTGTCTGTCTGTATATGCCGGGTGCGCACAAGAGTGACTTTAGATGTGCATACCGCGCTTACGGCCTCCTGTTGTATCTTTCTCCCTCTTTTATAAACAAAACGGGATTCTCCAAGCACAACTAACATGCCCACAGTGGACGTTAACGCGGGGAATGTATGGCAAGCGAAGTGATGGCTTGATCGGCAAGTAAAGCGTCTGTAATTCCTCTCGGGTCCCTGACATCTCGAGACCTCCTCTAGACGAAGCAGGTCATAACTGGACACTGCTGTAAGTCTCCAGCCCTAGGCCGTATGGTACTCGGACACCTCCTACCCCGGTTCAGCGTCAGGCTTGATATCTAGCAAGAATCGGCGCATGTTGACCTCGGTCTACATGGACTGATGATGCCTATCATCTCGTCGCCCTCTTAACTTCGCTGCTAGACAAGACAGACCGGCCTATTGGGCGGTTTCCAATGTTGGTTCTTTCAAATTTTTTACTCCATGTCAGCGGCCTTAGGTAGTTACTGTCCTGTACAGTGATGTCTTCTCGATCCCTTAGAGACTTTACAACAGCTAGCGTTAGAGTGGATGATGAGTCTCTAACACAACAGAGAAGCTTTGCTGAGCCCGTGTGTTCATAAAACAGAGCCTGCTTTGCATGCCCACTGAGCCCCGGCTGTGTTCGACTAGATAAACTCTGATGAAGGAGAAAGAGTGAGGCAGAGGGAGCAGCTAAACAGAGGAGTAGCAGCCCTTCAACACTCACTTGTCTTTCGCGTCCACCTGCAACTTTTATGGGTGCCCACTCCATTCGTGACCCTGAAGTGGAGATTAGAAACGGTGTCTGTGATGATTCTTTTATGAATGAAGCCGACGATCTCCGCCCCTCTTTCCCCTCCCCCATCTCGAGGCTAAAGCCTCAACGGTAGAAGAAGCAAGATCAAGAGGAGAAATCGCACGGCTCTAGCTATTTCCCAGACACCGCCCACCCAGCTACCATCTGCCGCCCACCCAGTTCACCAAAGCAACCGTAGATAGTCTACACTGATGGCCCTAAAACGTACACACACCAGGAAACTACAGATACAAGCCCTCCGGCTCTCCCTCCTGCTTCGTCCGCAGAACCCTCTCCCTCGCGGCGCGGAAATCGGCCATCTGGACGCGCATGCGGCGCTCGCGGAGGGCCATCAGGCCGGCCTCGGAGCAGATGGCCTTGATGTCGGCGCCGGAGAGGTCGTCCTTCTGCGCGATGAACTCCTCGAGCTCGACGTCCTCGTTGAGCGACATCTTGGACGTGTGGAGGGCAAAGATCTTGCGCTTCGTGTTCTGGTCCGGGTTCTCGAACAGGATCTTGCGGTCGATGCGACCGGGACGGATCAGGGCCGGGTCCAGCGTGTCGATCTTGTTGGTCGCCATGATGACCTTGACGTCGCCGCGATCGTCGAAACCGTCGAGCTGGTTGAGGAGCTCCAGCATCGTGCGTTGCACCTCACGCTCGCCGCCGGATGTGGATTCGTAACGCTTCGTGCCGATGGCGTCTATTTCGTCGATGAACACGATCGAAGGGGCGTTTTCGGCGGCAACCTAGACAGCGTTTGTTGGGTTGGTTACTGTTTCCAGTGCGAAGTGGACAAGAACAAAACGAGTGAACATACCTGGAAGAGCTGGCGCACCAGCCGGGGGCCGTCGCCCAAGTATTTCTGGATAAGCTCGCTACCAACAATACGTAGGAATGTCGCCGAAGTCTGATTGGCTACAGCCTTGGCCAACAGTGTCTTGCCAGTGCCAGGAGCGCCGTACAGAATGACTCCCTTGGGTGGCTTGATGCCCATCTCCTCGTACAGCTCTGGATGGAGCAGTGGCAGCTCCACAGACTCGCGCACTTCCTGGATCTGGGTCTCGAGACCACCGATGTCGGCGTAGGACTCCGTAGGCGCCTTGTCGAGCTTCATGACGCTGACTAGCGGATCAGTATCGTCGGTCAAAACACCAACGATGCTGACACTCTTGTGGTGCAGCAGCACGCTCGCGCCGGGCTCGAGCAGGTCCTTGTCGACGAAGCTCATTATGCTGACATAGTACTCAGGCCCCGTGGTGCTGGACACGATAGCGTGGTCGTCGTCGATCATCTCCTCCAGCGTGCCGACCCCCATCGGGCTGCCGCGCATGTCATCGACCCTTCCGCGCTCATCGGCGAGCCGGTCGACCGCATCCACGTCCGAGGCCGGCGCGTTGCTGTCCTTGGCCGCCTTGGCCTTGCGCAGCCGCTCCTGGTTCTCGACGTACTCCTCCTCCAGGAGCAGATGGTCGTGGATGCGCTGCATTCGGAGCAATCTCAATTTGCATCGACTGGTCGGGAACACGGCGGGAAGCTTGGCCGCGGCGCTGGTGCCGGCGCCCTTTCTCTTCTTGCGTCCGACGCGGGTTGTCGGCCGTGGGGGAGGCTCGTACTTGGGCTTCTCCTTCTGCAGTGGGCAAAGCCAGCTACGGTCAGTTGCAAGATCCGATTGGGGAATCCGATCCGATTCAGGATGGATGGCGGAGAGTAGAGAGGTCACCGGAACCCTCGACGTTGTGGCTCACCTTCTTGTCCTTGTCATCCTTGCCATCGCCTTGGCCACCTCCGCCCATTCCTGATTGATTCTGACCCTGGAGAGAGGAGACAAATGATGATTAGAATAAGTACTAGATGATGGCTTTGACAAAGAGACTGCCGGTATCTTTTGATGCCAGATGCGATTTGGACTCACCATCGTGGATGATCGGGTGCCGTTGCTGGGCACGGCAAGCTCCTCACGTCACCTGTATGTGGCTTAATTAGGCTCAGCAGCGCAATAGACCACAGCAAACTCAGTCGGAAGAATGGAGCAGTTTGCACTTCGCTTCGCCGCACAATCGGAAGTGTACGGGAGGTCTTTTTGGTGATGAACGGCAAGGCTTGAAGGGAGGCGAGAATGATTGGAAATTGGTGAAGCTCAAGCTTGATGAAGTTGGTCGCCAGGCGTCAGCAGCAACGCGACAGCTCGGCCACACTCAAAGGCTTGGCGCCGAGTTTTATCCGGGCCTGCTCACAGGGGTGTGCACCACGCACTGGTGGGTCCTCCGCCTAGCCTTGCATTCAACTAACCACTCGGGCAGCTGAAAGTCAGGACAGTCAGGTCGGAATTCCATTCCATCGGCGTGGCATTGCGTTCCGTTTGTTTGACTGGACTTCAAAGTTCACGTACTTCTGCAACTCGCAGGGGAACTTCGTCCAAACATCACCCAATTTAATTACGTGAATGCCGCATGCTGAAGCTGTGGCACTTTCTGGGTGGTTCGTCTGCGTCTAGCACATTCCTCCAAAGCAACAGCGAGCCTATCAGCGAGTGAGTGTAACCTGGAAGGCGCTAGGTTCTAGGTTGCTTTGTGAAGTCATTTGGAGTATCAAAGCTCTGGCCAGGACCAGGGCGATAAGATAGTAAGCCCGGAAGGCGTGGGGCAGGGAGGGTTGCCTGACATCAGTGTCAGAGAACCCCCGCCGCCATTTTCCTCCGCCCGTTTTCTCGCTCGATAATCAAGAGATCACATCACGGCCTACAACGCACGAGTGACTACAACCAAAAGTTGTGTGGCTCAGGAGAGAATAAAGCCGCGAGCCACGAGCAGTGCCAACATAAGCATCCGGGAAACCTTTCGGAAGCCGTTTTCTTGGGCAATCTGCTGCCCTGCTGCGCCCTCTCGTACGCCCACGTCTTTCGAGCAGCAACGAAACCAAACGAGCGTCGTTTCCGAGCCTCGCCTCTCTCCCTGCGGTATTGATAGTATACTGCTTTCCTCCCAACAGCCCACCCTTTTCACCTTAGTCTCCTCAGCGCCGCCGCTACAGCCAGGCGTTGTCCCTCTCGACCACCCCGCTCGCACGAGCCTTTCCCGACCTCCCTCCTTCCCCTTCCTTCTCACCGGACGGCCCGCCTTGGCCCCGAGAGCCGCCGGTCAAATAACCACAAGATGGCCTCCACGCGCTTGCGTCGGATCTCCAAGGAGCTCGCGGATATCCAGAGCGACAAGGACAACTCAGGTGTGGTCGCCGAGCAGATCCGGGAGAACGACCTGACCCACCTCAAAGGGTCCTTCCCCGCTCCACCAGACACGCCCTACGCGGGCGGCATGTATACCGTCGATATCCAGATTCCGGAGAGCTATCCGTTCAAGTCTCCCGTCATGCGATTCGACACAAAAATCTGGCACCCGAACATCAGCAGCCAGACGGTGAGTATCTACCTAGAGACCCGACCAGACCCCGCCTTCTCACTACTCCCGCTTCCCCCTTGCCAGTTGCCTCCTGCTGCATGCTTTCCTTCCAAGGAAGCCGCACACGATCACTGTGTCTTTCCGTTCGTAGGGATTCAGACGAAATGGAAGGCTGACTTGGACCAAAAACGAATCCGGAATCCATCTGTTACAGGGCGCGATTTGTCTCGACACACTGGGTAGTGGCTGGTCGCCTGTCGGGACGATCAAGACGGCCCTGCTCTCGCTGCGCATGCTTCTCGAGTCGCCGAACCCCAAGGACCCCCAGGATGCCGAGGTGGCCAAGATGATGATGGAGGACCCGGAGTACTTCGCCATCGTCGCCCACGACTGGGCCGTCAAGTTCGCCGGTGCGCCACGCCTGCAGCCTCCACCGGAGCAGTACACGAGGAGGGCTGCGACGACCCAGAAGAAGGCGGACGATCCTTCTAGGTACGAGAAACGCTTTCTCCATCGCTCTTTACATTGTCTCCTCTCTCTTCAGTCTTCCCTGTAGAGTGACAACGCTTCCCCGTTTGAACCTTCGTCGTACTGATCACCACAATCGCATCTTAGATACGCTGGCTACAACAAGGACCTCGTCGATCGGTTTGTCAGCATGGGTTTCGAGCTGGAAAAGGTGGTGGAGGCGTTCTTGTTCGTCGGCATCGACAGGAATGGCGGCGAGGATTACGAGCTGGAGGAGGCGTATATGGGAGATATCACCGCTCGGTTGCTCGGAGAGCAGTAGTGACTGTGGCCCTGTTCCACCGCCGGCCGACTATCCGATCGACGCCCTGCTTACAGGATCTTACTGGCCCGACCCAAGAGACTGGAATCTTCTCTTCGTCGAGGACATTCTAGTGTCCTTTCTCCCGAGAGTGAGACGCTATCCCAGTAATCGTGATGGAAGGGACTGGACGACTCGGAAAAGATGTAAATTTCTAAATCTGTCTCGCCCCCACGCTTCCGCTTTCCTGTCTTGTTTTTCTTGTTTTGCTTTCTTTCGCCATCCCCCCCCCCGGTCTTCTTCTCTGCTTCCGAAACCCAATAAGCCACTCCATACGGCGGAAGTATTTTCTTTTGTCATATTTTGCCCCTCGCCACGTTCAACCCTCATCAGTTACACACGGTGTCACACACAAGCGTTTCGTTTCTGGGTCTGCTTTTCTTCTCTTCGCCCCTTTCCCCTCCTCTCTTGCTGTTTATATGGTGTGTTTCTCAGGCGTGCAAGGGGTATGGCTCAAAGTTTAAGGTCCGACATTGGGTTAGGCATTTTGATTTGGAGTTTTTCTCACCCTTCTTCTGCTTTCCCGGAAATCCTTTTCCTTCTCTATATTCTGTATTTCCCTTCGCCTGCACTGGTGTCATGTCCGGCCTCTGTCCAAAGTACGTAGTAGTGTCTACCGCCTGTAATGAATAGGCGTAATTTTCCGGTCCGTCCGGTGAGAAGACACGATTGTGCTCTTTGTTTCCGGGGTGCACAAGCAAGGAACAAGACGGCCTGGCAGCCTGCATGTAGGTTCAGTCTCTTACCAAGGAATTGGACTGCTAGGCACCCGCAGAACGACGCCAGCAAACCTATTAGAATTGCCCAACACATTCGGGCTGCCAGCGAGATAGCAGGATCTTCGTCTGCCCAGAAATTATATCGTAACATCTATGGAATGAATGAACTCATATTGGGATAACATGGGTGGAATTTGTGGTGAATTGATGACGAGCATTCTGTAAAAGTTTATCCCGCCAAAAGTACATGTGGCAATGTGGAGGCTCAAATCCACCGCCTTACAGGGTTCAGGGGCCTCGAACATTCCTTGTGACCCAATGATGTGATGGGACGGTTTTTCTTCTCCCGTCTTCCGTCCTCTTGTCTTCCGCTCATCAGGTCCCCTCCCACAGGAATTCCACATGCAAGAACACGCAGCCTTACCGTCAGCGTGACAAGCGTGATTAACTCATGTCATTCCTGGAAGAAGTGATCACAACCCCAGATTCCAGTAAACGAATCTGCAGCTATTCCAAGGTTGTTTGGTTGGGCATCAGTGGCGGCAACGCCAGAGAAGAGAGAGCACTTGACTTGCGGTGGTGCCCAGAAGTGACGATCTGGTCTCAGTCCCTTCAAAGCAGCAGAGCAACAGAGAGGAGGATCCGGAACCCGACACAACAGCAAACAGACATTTTTGAACTCCACCCAGCGCCATCCCAGAAGCCGCATGTAACGAACGCAGGTCTGGCAGTGGCCCAATCGTCAACAGCGGTCGACTCGGCTCGCACCAATCGCGCATAATCCGCAGTCATCTTCTGCCCGAATCTCGTTGCGCATTCGCTGGTATTCGCTATTCGCCCCAATTCAGCTGTGGACAGCAGAACGTCGACCCCAATTTCCACAACCAAACCGGGAACCTTCACCGCAAAAAGCAAAAAGCAAAAAGGCAGCGTGCGTCCTTTCATAGGACGGCCAAAACCCGCCAAGGTGGCTTCCAGTCAGGGAACTCTGGCATCGCCCGGTGCTGCTGCTGCCGCTTCGCTAGCCCACATTGCCAACTTTACCACGTCCCTCGTGCACCGGCTGCCTCCATCGCTGCAGTCATATCTTAACTCGGCCGTCCAGCACCTGGCCTCGGCCGTCGCCATCCCCACCGACTACCTCCATTCGACCACGGGGTTTTCGCCAACAACCATCTACAGCACCTTCGCCGTCGCAATACTCCTAGGCGCACTGCCGACTGTAGCTGCGCGCGTGACCGGCCATAAGAAGATGGACGGCAGACGCGGGTTTGGCTGGGGGAGCTATGGCGGACACGGCGGCCCGCCACTCTCACCCTTTGCGTCAGAACTCGGCCCCGGCGGCCAGCCGCCAAGTATTCGAGACGAAGACTTCAGCTACATCACCTCTTCCGACCTGGAAACGCCGGGCTTCGACAACGGGTACTATAGCCCCACCGAGCCACGGGCGTCGGGCGTTCGCATCGCACCGCCGGCGCCCCTTGACCCGTCCCTCGACATTCCAGTCGACGACCTAATAGTCATCACACACCAGGGCCGCCACTTCGAAGAATTCTTCCCCGCATACTCGATCGGGGATGGCAAGCTCCTAGTCGGCGACATCCGCGACCGCGTGCAGCTGGTCATGCAGCTCTCCGACCGCCGGACCGACCGACTGAGGTTATTCTACAAAGGCAGGCAGCTCAAGGAGGACAACAAGCCGGCGTGCCACTATGGCGTCAAGAACAAGAGTGAGGTCATGGTGGTGATGCCCGACGAACAGGCGCCGCCCGACGAGAACGGCAGCGAAACCAGCGAAGAGATCGTCGTCGTAGAGAACCGCGAGGACGAGCCAGAGGGCGGCAGGAGGAAACCCAAGGGTGGCAAGAAGCGCCCGAAGAAGCAACAGCAGCAGCCGTCCAGCCCGCGAGATAGCAATTCCGGCGTCGGCCTGACGGTGCCCGACGAGGACAGGAAACCCGGTAGCAGAGGCCACTCGCCAGCGCGAAGCAACGTTAGTGTCGGCGGTAGCGGCAGCGGCAGCACTGTGGTCACCGGTGGCGGCGTTGGCGGTGGTGGTGCGTCTGTCGTGTCGGCCGCGTCCGCTGCGTCTGGCGCATCCGCCGCCAGGCCCGGCACGCCCATGGCCGCGCTGGAGACCATCTCTGCCAACTTCCGGGACACGCTGCTGCCGCTGTGCGAGCAGTTTGTGGCCAAGCCCCCCGCCGACCCCAAGAAGCGGGACGAGGAGCACCGCAGGATCACCGAGACGGTCCTGCAGAAGGTCATCCTCAAGCTGGACGCGGTCGAGCACAACGGCGACGAGGCGATCAAGATCAAGCGGAAGGAGCTTATCAAGGAGGCGCAGGACTGGTTGAACAGGATGGATGGACGGAAATAAGAAGATGGCGGGGCTGTCTGGGCAGACAGACAGGCGGGCAGGCAGGCAGTCAACGGGGTCAAGCATCCGGCATCTGCCATGCGGTATATGCCATCTCGGATCTTGCTTCACTAGGTTTTATGATGTTCTTTCTCAGGCAGCTGTGGAGGTCTTTCTACGTTGATACCAGACCCAGGAGACGAGAGAGGATCATGGCACACACCCCACTCATCTCATCTCAGCTCAAACAATCCGGAGACCAAAACTGATCCCGGAGCTGCATCTTCCATCGCATCGTATTGACCCCTCGTTCTTGCTCATGACTTACGTTCCTACGCATGTTACTCATTTCTTCCCTTCACTTTACAAGACTGCTCGATGGGTAGCATAGCATTGCCGCGTGGATAAAGCCGGATTACAAACTACACTGCACCGATCAAAGAGAATTCGGGTTGCAACTAGAGGGAGTACGACATGAATGAACAGCGCAGCTCCCTCATTGGGATGAAGTCTTCACGGAATAGGTACTAGGTGTGTTTCCGGCGGGCTTCGGCAGCTGTCGCGCGACATGTATGTGACAACCGATGACTGATGATGACTGCGGCTCAATGAATGAGGAGCTGCCGACCAGTGAGGGGCACGTGCTGTCTATGCGGGGCACCCTTGATGACTAATATCACATGACACCGTGCTTCAAACCCTAAAGCTGCCTGAGGCAGCAATGCTCCATTCGTTTACAGCGCCCCCGCTGGAGCCCTAACCAGCCATTCGTGCGGCAGCCAGAATAATTTTGCCAGCGTCGCCGTGAGTGCACGACAACTTCGAACCCAACCCGACAGCGCGAGGAGGTACAGTATTCGGGAACATAGAAAACGCAAACTTCGTCGCCAGTCAGCTACGAAGTTCCCGGGCGTTTTCTCTTTTCTCTTCTCTCTTCGTTTTCTTCATTCGGTTTTCCTTCCCGCCACACAACAGACATCATGTCGAGCTTCGAGCCGGTTGTGAGTAAAACCGACCAAACCCGCCACTGGGCAATTCCCACTGGCGATCACAAATCGCGATGCGTTGCCCGACGATTCCTCCTCGAGCCGTATTTGGTTGTCGCTGCGTTTTGGTGCGGGAGTACCTCGGAAATCGCTCTCAATCGGTGCTCAGCTGCCGCCATCGACCGACGCAATTCGACCTGGCCGCTCGCCAACTCTCCAGCTGGCGCCCGCACCAAAACACGTCAACGGCACACCACGAACAGCGAGGGGAGGTTCCGTACCGGGTTGGAATTGGGAGTATTCCAGTCTTGAAGGGAATCTGAACTGTTGTTGGCTGACCAGCTCTCTGTTCTGTTCGTTGTACAGGTCGTCATCGATGGCAAGGGCCACCTGCTGGGCCGCTTGGCCAGCATCGTCGCCAAGCAGCTGCTCAACGGTCAGAAGATCGTCGTTGTCCGCTGCGAAGCTCTGAACATCTCCGGCGAGTTCTTCCGCGCGAAGCGTACGTCTCACCCTGATTGCCGCCCGAACTCCTGAGCTCGGCCCGCTGGCTGGCCAAGCAGGCACTCGCAGTCGACGGGCAGGACAACAGGACCACCACAGCTTCTCCCTATTCTTTGGAACATAGACGGGGCAAAAACATGTTCACTGACGCTGCGCTCCAACTACAGTCAAGTACCACGCCTACCTGCGCAAGATGACCCGATACAACCCGACACGAGGAGGTAAGCTTGAACCCCTTCCCTGAACGCGCGCCCTCGCATTCGTTGGGCAAGCACAATGCTTCGCCCAGTCGCTTGCTGCTTGCCAGTTCTTCGGACTATTGCACGGTCTGACTCTCATCACATCAGGCCCCTTCCACTTCCGTGCTCCCTCCCGCGTCTTCTACAAGGCCGTTCGCGGTATGATCCCGCACAAGACCGCTCGCGGTGCCGCCGCTCTGGAGCGCCTCAAGGTCTTCGAGGGTGTCCCTCCCCCCTACGACACGAAGAAGAAGATGGTTGTTCCCCAGGCTCTGCGCGTCCTGCGCCTGCAGCCCGGCCGCAAGTACTGCACTGTCGGTCGGTTGAGCCACGAGGTTGGCTGGAAGTACCAGGATGTTGTCGCTAGGTATGTGACGAAGCAGAATGTTCTCCCCGGGGTTGCGGAAGTAGGGTGCCCAAGGCCTAGTGGTCCTTCCCGCACCGTACACCTACACACCCCTTAGCCTGTTGCTCTCGACACTCCCCCTCCTGCACCTGCGTCTGGCCGTGAGAGTGTACAACAGGGGAAGCTTTAACTAACGACTATTTTCGCGTTTCACAGGCTAGAGGAGCGGAGAAAAGCGAAGGGTGCTGCCTACTACGAGCGCAAGAAGCTAGCCCAGCGGCAATTCTCCGATGCCAAGAAGGCGGCCAAGGTCGACAAGAAGACTGTGCAGGCCCTCGAGGCCTTCGGCTACTAGATAGCCGAATCCTCAATGCGCGTCGTTTTTCTCTTGTCGTTCTTTCCTTCTTCGCGTTTTCTTCCTTCTCTAGATTGGCGTGGTGGTTCTCGGGCACTCAAACAAACTCTTCATCTGCGACGGACGGCATGGCTTGGGGAATTTGGCTTTTGTCACATTAGGGAATTTCCCCCTCTAGGGAAGAGGAGGGTAAGGGGTGGTTTCGATCGCACATACCCATCGTCCCCCCTAACTAAAACAAAAACAAATAACGAAACAAAAACCCAGTCCTCCTCTCAAGTCCTCAGGGGCGCGAACCTTGCAGGCCATGACATAAAGGGATCATGAGCGCGACTTTCCTCCGGCAGGTCCCAGCCGTTGACTGTTCATGATATGGAATGACGGACCCTCTACTACTATCCTTGGACCTGACAAGGAGAAGAAGCCACGGGGCCGGGAATGATCTGGGGATTGGGAGAAAGTCCACGGGAGGCGCACATCTGGTCTCGCACTTTTTCTTCTATTACTTATCTACGGACCAAAATTTGGAAGGCGTTAAGCGTGTGAAGCTAGCTCCGGTATGGTGTCAGCCCGTTCGGGTTCGGCTGAAGAGGAGAGGAGCCTGGATGGGGTTCTGCTACTCTAGTTCTACGCGAATAATCAGAAATGGCGATGACTTGAGTCTCTGGGTGCAGGTGATCTCGAGCCCCAGTAATCGTGGTCGTGTATTAAGTAGGACTGGTTGTCCCCGTTCCGTAAGACGCACCGAGGGTTGGCGAACGAGTCCCACGGGTCGATTTTGGTCAAGGCGTGGAAGCGGATCAACAGGTTCGCGAACTTCACTCATGGCAATACGAGGATAGCTGTCCACACGAAACCAGCTTTCTCCCTCTACGGATATCATTTGCGTTCAACACAAAGGCTAACGTGACGCAGGCTCGTCGATACCGTCACTAGACTGCGAGATGAACAGCAGGAACGAGAATCCACAGAAGGGAAGACGATGGGGAGTGAGAAGGAGAGGAAGAAACGAAGAAGATATTATAGAACAACACAAACGTACTGGAAAGTAGGAAGAGATGTACAATGCATAATGTTTGCCAGCCCACCAGGCACCTAACCAGTCTATCGGAGAGCGCGATGATTACCTATGGAACACATGAGAGAAGAAACGCGTCTAGGGAGATCCCCCCCTCTTCCTCGCTTGCTTGCCTAAGAGGCCTCTGCTTTCTAAGAACCGACCCCGTCCGTCCATCCCCCTTATATATGCACGCTTGAGGGTTTGTGAGTCCAGACTACAAGCTGTTCGTCGGGCACTGCACTGCACAGCCTTTCAGCCCGAGAACTGCAGAGCGACTGCCCAGCCCGGCCTAGCCTAACAAGGTCTAGCCGTACCTTGCCTCGCCCCGCCTCCGCATACAATCGCTCGCTCGCTCTTACAACAGGTCGCGCCTGACGAACTCGTCGCGCAGGGCCTTGCCCAGACCGGCAGGCGAGCGCTCGACCACCACGCCCGCGCCCTCGAGCGCCTTGATCTTGGAGTCGGCGCCGCCCTTGCCCCCGGAGACGATGGCTCCAGCGTGGCCCATGCGACGGCCGGGCGGGGCCGAGATGCCAGCGATGAACGACACGACGGGCTTGCCGCCGTTGACGGTGTTGTTGGCCTTGAGGAAGTCGGCGGCGTCCTCCTCAGCCGAGCCGCCGATCTCGCCGATCATGATGATGCCGTCCGTCTCCGGGTCCTCGAGGAACACCTTAAGGCAGTCGATGAAGTTGGTGCCGCTGAACGGGTCGCCGCCGATCCCCACCACGAGGGACTGGCCCAAACCGGCCTGGGTCGTCTGGTTGACGGCCTCGTAGGTCAGCGTGCCCGAGCGCGAGACGATGCCGATCCGGCCGCGGCTGTGGATGAAGCCCGGCATGATGCCGATCTTGCACTGGCCGGGCGCGATGATGCCGGGGCAGTTGGGTCCCACGAGTCGCGTCTTGGACTGGGTCTTGAGCAGCGACGCGATGCGGACCATGTCGTGTTGGGGGATGCCTTCGGTGATGCACACGACTAGCGGGATCTCGGCGGCGACGGCCTCTTCGATTCCGGCGGCAGCCAATGGAGGGCTATAGAGAAAGGATGATGTTAAATGAGTCAGATACAGCGCCAGTTCGTTCGAAAGTGCCCAGACGGTTGTGCCGTGTGTGAGGAGCAGGAGGAGGCAGGCCATACGGGACGAAAATGGCTGTGGCGGTGGCGCCGGTCTCCTTGACGGCGTCGGTGACGTTGGCGAAGACGGGGAGGCCGAGGTGCGTCTGGCCGGCTTTCTTGGGGTTCGTGCCGCCGACGACCTTAGTGCCTGATATAAAGGGAACGAGTTCCGCTTGTTAGACATGTTTGCTTTCCTCGATCTTATCAGGGGCCAATGCGAAGGGTAGCAAACATACCATATTCTATCGCCTGTTGGGCATGGAATCTGTTGGTGTTTTCGGCGCGCATCAAGCAAGCAGCAAGCAATATGTCAGATCGCGAGTACTATCTCGGAAATAAGAGGGGATCCAGGATCCCCTTACGCGCTTGAGGAGCAGCAGCAGCGCAACTTACGTTCCCTGCTTGCCGGTGAACCCCTGGAACAGGACCTTGGTCTCGCTGTTGATCCGCAGGTTGTTGATAGTCTGGGCGTATTCGGACGAGGATGTGTATGACCGGCGCGGTATTTGGCGCAGCAGCGAGCCTGCTGGCCGCCGGAGTTGCCTCGAGAAAGCCTGCATCTTCTATGAGTTGTGCGTGGTATCGATCTCAATAGGCCAGGCCGTCGAGAGTGTCGTAACTTGGGGGTGATGCGAGGATGGGGGGATGCCGTCGTCGAGTTCTTGTTTGGCTGCCAGTTGCGTCACTTGTTTGCTTGCTGCAAAAAAAAAGTCGTCCAGACAATGGAGCTCCGTTACGCCCAGTGGCAGCTGAAAGCTTCAAATTTGTACCAATTATGATGCCGTAATTGCACAACATGCATCAATGCGGTATTAGCAGCTGCCATCCAAGCCAACTAACAGCTTGCGCTAACGGATAACTGAATTCGATTCCCGAGAAACTTGGAACCCCCAAGGAGTCGGGGCGGATTAGCCAGTACCCGGGCCCGTTAAACTTAACTGGGCAGTACTGCTGTCATCCCTTTTTCTTCGTCCTCCCGTTGGCTGTCTTCACCCCGCCATGCACTAACATTCGAAGCTCCAACTTTTTTTTGGTGTGGGGGAAATGCATTATGGTAATGACTCCAAATTCGAGACTCGCGCATATCAAGAGGTCCAGAAGCGTTCCTACACGGCCTAGGTTGGCGGTATTTACTTCGTTGAACTTCAAGGCTTGCATGTTTGGATAGGCAGTGTATCCCTAGACGCCGCATAATCTCCCAAGATGTCCACTACAACAAGCACGACCACGGCGACAGCGACAGCGACGGCTCCGCGACCCTCCGCCGGCAAGAAAGATGCAGCCCTTGCCCCCGAGAGCGAACGATTCCTGCGATGTTGTGCGGACGTTGCCAACGCATTGATCGAGGACTATGAGGCATCGGCCCGGGACCCATCGCGCAGGTCGAAGGACATCAACCTGAACAGCCTGCGGTCGAAGTTCGCGAGGAAGCACAAGCTGAAGCGCATCCCAGCCTTGACCGCCATCATCGCCGCTGTGCCCGAGCACTATAAGAAGTACTTGCTGCCAAAGCTCATCGCGAAACCAATAAGAACATCCTCTGGCATCGCAGTCGTGGCCGTCATGTGTAAGCCTCACCGTTGCCCCCACATCGCATACACGGGCAACATCTGTGTCTACTGCCCCGGTGGCCCCGACTCCGACTTCGAATACAGCACCCAGTCGTACACAGGATACGAGCCCACGTCCATGCGAGCCATCCGCGCGAGATACGACCCATTCGAGCAGGCGAGAGGCAGAGTGGACCAGCTCAAGGCGTTGGGTCACTCAGTCGACAAGGTCGAGTACATAATCATGGGCGGCACCTTCATGTCGCTCCCAGAGTCATATCGCGAGGACTTCATCGCGCAGCTGCACAACGCACTGAGCGGGTACCAGACATCGGCCGTCGACGAGGCTGTGGAGGCGGGCGAGATGAGCAATGTGAAGTGCGTGGGCATCACAATAGAGACGAGGCCCGACTACTGCCTGCAGCCACATCTCTCGAGCATGTTACGCTATGGCTGCACGCGGCTCGAGATCGGCGTGCAGTCACTGTACGAGGACGTCGCGCGCGACAGTAATCGTGGCCACACGGTGGCAGCCGTGGCTGAAACCTTTTGTCTGGCCAAGGACGCCGGCTTCAAGGTGGTGAGCCACATGATGCCCGACCTGCCCAACGTCGGCATGGAGCGCGACATCGACCAGTTCCGCGAGTACTTCGAGAACCCAGCCTTCCGCACCGACGGGCTCAAGATCTACCCGACGCTCGTCATCCGTGGCACCGGGCTCTACGAGCTCTGGCGCACAGGGCGCTACCAGAACTACACCCCGAACGGCCTGATCGACCTAGTGGCGCGCATCCTTGCCCTCGTGCCGCCATGGACGCGCATCTACCGCGTACAGCGCGACATCCCCATGCCGCTGGTGACGTCGGGCGTCGAGAACGGCAACCTGCGGGAACTGGCGCTGGCGCGCATGCGCGACTTCGGAACGACGTGTCGAGACGTGCGCACACGCGAGGTCGGCATCAACGAGGTCAAGCACAAGATCCGGCCCAACCAGGTTGAGCTGGTGCGGCGCGACTACGCGGCCAACGGCGGCTGGGAGACCTTCCTAGCTTACGAGGACCCGAAACAAGACATCCTGGTCGGCCTGCTGCGGCTGCGCAAGTGCTCGGAGAAGCACACACTCCGCGAGGAGCTAGTCGGTCAGCAGACCAGCCTCGTGCGAGAGCTGCACGTCTACGGCACCGCCGTGCCGGTTCACGCGCGGGATCCCAAGAAGTTCCAGCACCAAGGCTTCGGCACGCTGCTCATGGAGGAGGCCGAGCGCATCGCCAGGGACGAGCACGGGAGCGTCAAGCTCAGCGTCATCTCGGGCGTCGGCGTGCGCAGCTATTACAGGAAGCTGGGCTACTGGCTGGATGGGCCGTATATGAGCAAGTGGCTGGACGGCCGGCCGGGTCCTGAGGCGGCCTGAAGTACGAGGCATCACCGACACACCCCAAAGTCGAGAAGCAGAAACACAGGCTCTCGGGTCGTCGAATTAAGCTTCTAAACATAATGCAACAGCACCCAGTCGTCTGGGAGCCAGCGGGCGAGGTTCACCAGGTTTTGGTGCGCTGACTCACGAGATGTTGTGTCGTCATCTTAGACGAACCGTGGACGACTTGGCGGGCCGAGGGGAGGAATATCCCCCCGTCTTACTGCCCAGACGGAAGAACGGCCAGCACAACTCCACTGTCGGTCCACCGATTCTTTCAGGTCAAGGAGCGAAGATCCGATCTGAGTCCGAAGCCAGTCCCATCACATTTCAACTCCGCGGACTTTCTGTGGACTTCACTCAATCGACGAGGCTCGACAGGGCCAGGCAGAGCCACATTCGTCAACCAAGGCTACCAACTAATAGGGCCCAGCTCCACTGAGGCCTTATGCGTGCAAATACCTCATTGGCAGTCTTGGCCATTCAGTGCCCTTCTACCACTCCTCGGAGAACAAGGCTCTCGTTGCAGCATCCTGCATGCTGACAGCTGCTCGGCGAAGAAGACCTCCGGCTTGACACATAGTGAGTCCCTTCGGACCTTTCGGACCCTTCTAGCCCTCGAGGCACTCTACATGTACGCCCGCTCCGCCTTGGCAAGGGAACCCTCCTTCAGCAAAGAACCTTCTCTGTGACTTCCAGAAGCATGTACAAATACCCACCTCAGCGCGCCGTCCAACGCCACTCCGCAGTCCTTCTGATCATCACAAACGGGAGGCCGGCATGGTGGCCAACCGACATTCATATCAAGTAGATTATTGACGGGCTGAATTGCGGGGGGGCGGCTCGTCGCTACTGGCCAGCCGATACGACGATGCATACCTGCTGCCTGCCGCCAAACAAGCGTTTAATATGAGGTTACCTTGACTGATATCGCAGCATCCAACGATGCCGTCTCTTTCGCCCTCTCTTTCCTACCTACTCTTTATTGCTTACATACATCCCTCTATTTCGGACACCTTCCACGGGCGAGGGCGCATACCTCTCAGAACCTCTCTCGGTCGTCGCTAGTCGTGTCAGTCGGTATCTATCTCCATTCGGTTCGGTTCTCCTGCCAAAGAAGGACTCGCGCGTCCAAGCCAGACCTACCTACCTACCTACCTAGAGGAACCTAGCCCGGTGGTGGCGACTATTGTTGTTCTTGCCCAACCTATCCCCCCGTCCTTCCTACCTATCTCGGCCGAGTGAAGACATGTAGATAGGCAGGTCGACTTCCTCGAGCCGAAGAAGATTGTGTGTGCCCACGCTCTGCAGCAGAAAAAGACTAGCCAACATGGTAGCAACCTAAGTAGCCAACAAGGTAGCGAACAATCCGACCAATCTAAAGTCCTCATTGCGCTCGCCTCGGCCCGGTAACCGCGCAGGGCCGCTAGCCAGCCAGAGGCCAACAGACAAGCATCACGGGAAGCAGAAACAGTGCTGATGCAGTTGCTGCGGTAGCTATGTCCGAAAGTGGAAGGAGGAAAGCGATTTGGCCGACCGCCCGCCTTGCCATCTCAGTACCTACCAGGGAGCCAGGTATCTCTCTCATACTCACAGGACCTTTCGCTTCTCGCCGTCGAAACTTTGTGTGATGATGATTCCTGCTGATCTACTCCGTAGTAGGTCGTCGGTGGTGGGGCGCAGGATCGATATCGTACTCAATCGCTTTCACACAACAGTGTGGCAGGTTTGGAAGCTTCAACTGTCTCTCAATCTGTCTCTGTCCCTTGCTTCTGATTCCTCCCTACCCAGTAAACATCTTCAGCCCCTTGTTCCTTTTTCGTTCTGCGTATCGCCACCAAGCACAAGCCCTGGCGCTCGGCTCATCGGCCAGTCAAATCCAGATAGGCACGCTCGTTCCTATCTCATCAGGGATTGATGGGTGACGGGTGAGAAAAGAAAATGGCCCGTGTGGCACCCGGAACGCCACCGACTTTGGAAACGGGCCGTTTCGACGGCGCTGTGGAATGCGACACTGAGACGCGGGCATCGGCATCTCGAAGCAAGTCGCAAGCAATCACAAGCAGTTGCAAGCAATCACAAGCAGCAGCCAAGCGGTTTTGTGGTTTTGTGGCGCACACAAGCATCAAAGGCATTTCAATCCATCACCAACTAGGATGCGATCCAAGGAACAAGACTGAACCAAACATCAATGATGCATCACACGCAGAGCTGTCCACCCCTGATACTGTGGTGCCGTACCTTCCCTGCTGGCCTGGACCCCTCCTCAGCCCCCAAAAAATTAATGTCCCCGCAAAATTCTCTCTCCCTTTCACACCACTTTCACCACTGCACAATTATGGCCAGTTGTAC